>CM022763.1:29695339-29812839 GCA_012411365.1 Ameiurus melas
CTAAGCTGTGATGCACTGTTTGTTTTGACACCTTTCTACAATAGCCAAACTTTTTCAACAGTTTGTGCTACAGTAGCTCTTTTGGGTGATTGGACCACACGGGCTAGCCTTGGGCACCCATAACCCTGTCACTAGTTCATCAGCTGCCCTTATTTGGATCACGGAACTGACTGTTGCAGACCGGGAACACCCCACAAGACCAGTCGTTTTGGAGATGCTCTGACCCAGTCGTCTAGCCATCACAATTCTCCCTTGTCAAAGTCTCTCAGATCCTCCACGCTTGCCCATTTTTCCTGCTTCCAACAGATCAACTTTAGAACTGGCAGCACAAGAGCTGCCTAATATATCCCACTTCTCGACAGGTGCCACGGTAATGAGATAATCAACGTTATTCACTTCACCTGTCAGCAGTGTTAATGTTATGGCTGATGGGTGTATCTCTCTCTCTTTTCTCTCTCTCTCTCTCTGTCTACGCATATAAAAAAAAAAAGTTAACCTAAAACTATACAATTTGAGTGTTGCACCTCACACATTCCAAAAATGCAGGACGCTACACTTTCCTACAGCTCAGACAAAACAAATCATGTTTACTGCTTTAAATCTGGACAACACATTTAGGAGGCTTGGCACTGCTTTTGCTGTGATTAATTCTTCTTCTCTCAACTGATCTGAAAGATATCTGTAGTTCCTGCACTGCTGGAACTTTCTAGAAAAAAATAAATAAATAATATATATAGAGAAAGAGAGAGAAAGAGTGAGAGACAGAGAGAAAGAGAGAGAGACAGAGATAAAGAGAGAGAGACAGAGAGAGAGAGAGAGACAGAGAGAGAGAGAGAGACAGAGAGAGAGACAGAGAGAGAGACAGAGAAAGAGAGAGGAAGAGAGAGAGAGAGGGACAGAGAGAGAGACAGAGAGAGAGAGAGAGAGAGAGAGAGAGAGAGAGAGAGAGAGAGAGAGAGAGGGACAGAGAGAGAGGGTCAGAGAGAGATACAGATACAGAGAGAGAGAGAGAGAGAGAGAGAGAGGAAGAGAGAGAGAGAGAGAGAGAGAAAGAGACAGAGACAGAGAGAGAGAGAGAAAGAGAGAGAGAGAGAGAGAGAGAGAGAGAGTCCATCAGCTTTATTAAACGAGCAGCACTTCACGGCTCCTGGCTGAAGCTTTGTGTTTGTCGGCGTGTGTCTGTGCACCGGTACGAATCTGAATGTTTTATACAGAATGTGAAGTATAATCAGTAGCTGTGGGCTGAAATGGCTTCCTCTATCTGAGTTTTAATACACGGAGAACTAAACATCTGGAGAAGGAAGGCTTTCAGCAGACAAAATTCAAGACGTGTGGACGGAAGCATCTGGTCCTTCCTTAACAATCAAACACACTCAGTTACATATGATTGCCATTCTACTGTCGATCAACATGGAGTAATCTGTTCATCTGTCATTTTCCATGTTTCCAAACAGCTGTGAAAACACGGGAATCAGCGGAACCATTTCTGATGCATTGAGAAATCCAAATATGTCAGCTGCCGAATGAAATCCTTCCCTTTTTTCCTGGTCATTTTTAGAGGAATAATCCAAGATGTATGTATATGAGGATGCAAAGAGTGAACCGTGACTCGATGTCAACATCGTCAGTATGTTCACAATGAATATTTGTTTACCGATTCTGGTGCTACCTCAATAGTTAGTGCTGTATGTGGGCGTTAGTGCTGTATGTGGGCTGTGGATCAGGTGGTAGAGCGGGTTGTCCACTAATCGGTTCGATTCCCGGCCCGGGTGACTCCACATGCCGAAGTGTCCTTGGGCAAGACACTGAACCCCAAGTTGCTCCCGATGGCATGCTAGCGCCTTGCATGGCAGCTCTGCTACCATTTGTGTGTGTGTGTGTGTGTGTGTGTGTGTGTGAATGGGTGAATGAGACACAGTGTAAGTGCACATTTACCATTTACCAAGAGGTTGTGTGCTGCACATAGCTAATGCAGCTACAATAGCAGGATATTTCAAACGCAACTGTCGGAAATCGCAATCAGGTTTCTTTTCTTGCTTGCAATTGTCCAGTGACTTCTACCATTATACCGTGTTAACGTGAAATCCCGTGTAGACGTAGTGGAGATGGAAACGGTGCAAACAAAGAAGTTCCAGAATGCAATGCAGCTAAACAGTGCTGAGCTCCAGCAGAGACTAGGCTCAGCCACAGTAGTTAGCATGATGCTGTTGACGGTGCTATTAGCGTGGAATCTGAAAGCTGTTTGATATGGACGTAAGAGAGTCGGACAGAATATAAAGCGCTGCTGAAGCCAGGGCTAAATCCCGCTGAGCCACTATCAGCAGGTAGTCAAATGGCATTGTGGGTAATGTAGGAATCAACAGGTGACCAAAATATATACAACTAATTAGAATTTCATTAGAAAACAAATCTTGGAGACATTTGAAGATGATAAATATCTGATATACAAGTCCTTCAAGCCGGATCCCCCCTAAATACGGTTTATATGAGATCCCATTAGATCCCCAGTTGATTAATATTTTTTAGCTGTACACAGAAGAGCCTGCTTTGTATAAAAGTATGACGATTCTGACACTTAGAAAATGATCAAGGCCGTGTTACGTGTTGAATTGTATTGTTAGATGTTATAAAAACGATGTTTGTGTCCGTGGCATATGTGCCATAAGCAGCGTTGCCAGATCTGCGTAAACAAAAGCAACCCCAAGGGAAAATTGCATTAAAATGAGCAAATATTGTTTTAAAATGGTTGCCATTTTACCTATGTTCTTACAAATAATGAATATTCTACTCGTGCAGGTAGGTCAAAAGTAGCCAAATTTCGGAGGGAAACCCATGCACGTGCCAACACTTGTTTACATCCAGTTAGTAAACTTCAATCGAAAGGATTCCTCCATGTCTCCAGTCGCTCACTTCCCACATTTTGTGATTTCTGCATGATTTTCAAATATCAGTGGAAGAAGCATACAACAGTTTCATAATATTATGGAAACAAAATCTAACTTTTTGGGGTGTTTTTTAACCTCAGTGAAATGAAAAGCATTTTTTTTTAAATATTTACTACACACAACATTTATTTCATTTAGTTGATTTCAACTGCCATAATATCAAAACTGGAATAACTCTATCCCTATTCTCTGAGAATCATAGGACGTAATTCTGCCATCCATTTCAACATGAAAGCATCAAATCCATCAATCGAATCTTTATTGTTTAACATCCTTATAGTGTGATGAGTCTCGCCATTTAAGTGAAAGCTAATTAACGAGTCACCTTGCACGCCCCTTATACACACTCCTTTTTCATATAATAAAGTTATAACAAGACTCCAGGGAGTGAAAGTGTATTAAAATCCTAAATTATGTCTCCATTTAAGCAGAGAAATTGTTAATGAGACTTGTTTCAGAGCGTGTGTATGCAGACGACGAGTGTAATGAATGGAGATGTATGCGGGCGTGTGCGCTGTGTTTAGCTGCGGCACTTAACAGGAGACGTCTGTGATAATACGAAGCTCCTGCTGCGTGCCAGAATCCCATGAATAAGAAAATATATTAATAGAATAATAATGCGAAGTATCATGCTTAAGTCATGAGGTTTGGGGGCGGGGGAGGGGGGGGTTAGATGAGAAGAACTGAAGATTTTAATATTTCCTGGAAGCAAATTAGAGAATTTATGGTTGAAGCTCCAAAAAAAAAAAAAAAAAAAATCCCTCATGCGTGGAAGGCCCTGCTAGCTCCGTCTGAAAGTCGAAAGCGTGGACTTTTCTCTTTTGATGCTCCTATCAAAGGGATATCTTTCATCTTTTACTCAACCTCTCTATCCTCCATCTTCTCACTTTCCATCAAAATTCTAACTAGCCCTCCGCTGTGACAGGGCCGCCTGAGACATTTTCTTCTAGACAAAAGGATGAAGAAGCATGGAAGCTTTTCAAACAGAGGGGAAAAGCTGAACGACGCCCATCAGCCTGGATCGAGTTGCCACCCGAGTGCTAATGGGCTTTGAATGTGCGCTGTATTCCACTCACCAAGATTTACACCACAAACATTTGTTTGAAGTACAACAGGCACGCATGATGCCGAACTCCTCAGCGCTGGAAAGTACATTTTGAACCTTCACTCTTTTTGTCCAACGTTAGCCTCGCTCAAAGCCACACTGGAAATGGATATCAAGACCATGAGCTCAAACCTTTCATTTCCTTTTAGAATCAGATACAAATGTTTTTTTTTTTTCTTTATAAGTATCGACTAAATTGATAAAAGAAAAAAAAAAAAACAAGCAGGTAAAATAATAACAAGCAGGTATAACTCTTTAATACCAATTACAATTAATTCCAAAGGTTTCAGTGGTGAGAGTGGTTTCCACACATGTCATGATCATAACCAATCCACTTCGGAAACTTCCTGATCTTTCAGAGACCTATTCAGACTTCCAGACCTGGTTGGTTCGAGGAGATAAGTGTCTCTGTTTAAGCTTACAGACCAACCGCGGTGAGCAGTGAAGGTTCGGAGCTTTGTGGCTTGACAGAACTTTGATCCATCCGGCTCGTTTGAATCCTCGCTCGAGTTATCAGAGATTGTGAACGGATTTTTGAACATCAGTCGTTTCAACTCTCTGCGTACACACTTTGATAATAAAGTCAGGATCAAATAAAGACACCGATTCTGTCGGTCTCTTAAACATGTTTGTGAACACTTCAGTAAGTCGCAGACGCTCCGAGGCATCACGCGGCAGACTCCGGGGAAATGAAAGGTGACAGCAGCTGCCTTGATTACATCATTTCCTGCTCTTAATCAGACTCTGAATTAGAAGTGCCAAACTTGATCCGTGTCAGCCTGAGCGAGTTCTGATTCCCTCCGATTGCTCAATCAGGCCTGGGATTCGCATCTCCTAATGCACTATTGGGGGATTGATTTCGCTTCTATTATAACCACTTAGGCTTGTTTTCAAGCTCACGTCTCCAGAACTGCTCGAAACAGGTGGTCTAAAAAGAGAGAGAGAGAGAGAGAGAGAGAGAGAGAGAGAGAGAGAGAGAGAGATGGAACATTTCTGGAACATTTCCTCGTCACATGATGCTTCTGTTAGGATTCATAAAGTGTAATTGCATCCAGATGTCAATTGGATAGATATACAGTAGTAGTCAAGTAGTTTTAATGGGGGGGTCGGCATGTTTCAGTCTCACTGGAGTGAATTTATAAAGATAAAAATGTCCATTTACTTTGTTACATGATCTCGCTCCATGGACATGACGGCCATGGTGCATAAATTCATGAACGGGATCGGTGCTTTTGACATTGTTACATTCTGACACTTGTTATTTTCTTTTAGAATACCCCTCTCCCAGGAAGCATCGGGCAAGACGGCGGGGTACCCCCTGGACAGGGTGCCAGTCCATCGCAGGGCACAATCACATACACACTCACACACCCATTCATACACTACGGACAATTTACATGGCCAATCAACCTACCATGCATGTCTTTGGACTGGGGGAGGAAACCGGAGTACCCGGAGGAAACCCCTGCAGCACAGTGAGAACATGCAAACTCCGCACACACATGGCCCCGGCGGGAATCGAACCCCCGACGCTAGAGGTGTGAGGCGAACGTGTTAACCACTAAGCCACCGTGCGCCCCCCAATATTTCTACTTCAGTCAAAAAGAAAACCTTTTGAATATATTTTATAACATTTCTTCGTTTATATCATTTCCTTGCAGGTATTTCTTATATGCAAATTCAAGACTACGATAACACCAGATGGATGGAAACCCCACTAAAGACATTTTCCGCAAAATTACTACCTTCCTTTCCACTTCTTTTCATTCCCAAATAGCGGCAGTGTAATTTGTGTCAGACAGTATTCATTAACTGAGAGTGTCTTGTGCTTTATTCCAAGGGAAATGAAGAAAACATTGGTTCATGGTGTTTTGGGGCACTCTACATATTCCATATTCCACAAGGTTATAAAAGACACACAGTTTCCATCTATTTCCGTCTCTTGACTAATGATCCGGGCCGCTTCAGACCACTTTGATCTATAGCTCCTACCTGAAGATATATTTCAAGATGAGTTGCTTTATTCCTTTGTGTATTCACTCTATGCTTTCATTTGCTGGAGCAAACTGATGACTTTGTACTTAAAATTGCTCTATTTTTTATTTTTTTTTTCTGCCTCGGTCAGAGGAAAACATTGATTTCATAAAGGTAAGTGCATTTGCAACATGCACTTCAGGAAATGATGTTTGAAATCCTTGCTGTCTTTCTCATGATGCGAGACTTGGACTGACTGCCAGGACGGAAAGCTCTCATCAGAGGCAGAGAGCGTGCGTAAAGAGAATCCGTGAGAGGTTTTGGAGAGGATCTCAGCCAGGCGCTGGGACACGGCGCTCGTCTCTGGAGGCCGGTATTGAAATGGCGTGAAATACCTGGAATAATGAAGTGAGTGAGAGCTCCTTATTCAGCAGAACGCAGAAGCAGCATCCGTAGCCGCCACCAAGAGCTCGGAGTGTGTAGCGAGTGCCTGCTGTTCGGGAGGGAAATGACCTGCCTACACACTCAATACACACTCCACACACAATCAACATACACTCTACATACACTTCAGCGCCGATGCCTGACCCTGGCATTTGACCCTGGGACTCACATTTAGCAATCAATATAAACAATAATAATAATGTAATAAATTCAAAATGAGGCCAGACATCTGGAAGTCTAAGAATAATCTTACATTATTTCCCCTATCATTACTATCACGGCACAGTTGTATTCATTACATTATTTTTACATGGTTATTACACACTTATTATATATGACTGAATAATAAATAGAGCATATTTATATAGAAATATAATCATATATATAATCCATTAGCTTGTAATAAATTGACTTCAAATATAGTATCTATCCATCTATCCATCCAACCATCCATCCATTTTTGTGCGAGGATATCCCAGGGGAGTTGGGGCACAAGACGGGTGCCAATCCCTCGCTGGGCATAATTGTGCACACACTCACACCATGGACAATAACGAGATGACAATCAGCCTACAACATATGTCTTTAGACTGGGGGA
Source organism: Ameiurus melas (assembly GCA_012411365.1). Lineage (NCBI taxonomy): Eukaryota > Metazoa > Chordata > Actinopteri > Siluriformes > Ictaluridae > Ameiurus > Ameiurus melas. The sequence goes on from CM022763.1 coordinate 29,702,406, forward strand.
GAAAACCAGAGTACCCAGAGGAAACACTCAAAGCATGGGGAGAACATGCAAACTCCATGCACACAGGTGAGGGGCAAACATACTTGATATTAAGCCACTGTACCCCCTAAAATATGGTATATTAATCAGTTATCCAAAAGACTACTACTACTACTACTACTACTACTACAACTACTACTATTACTACTGCTACTACTACCACTACTGCTACTACTAATACTAATACTAGTACTGCTACTGCTACTGCTACTACTACTACTACTACTACTACTACAACTACTACTATTACTACTGCTACTACTACTACTACTACAACTACTACTATTACTACTGCCACCACCACCACTACCGCTACTACCAATACTAACACTAGCACCGCCACTGCTACTGCCACTACCACTACTACCACTACTACAACCACTACCACTACCACTACCATTACCACTACTACCACAACCACCACCATACCACCGCCACCGCCACCGCCACCACTACCATACCACCACAAACAATTACTACTCACTGCCACTGCCACCGCCACTACTACCACCGCCACTACCACCACAACACCAACACACCACCACCACAACAACCACAACCACTACACACCACCCTACACCACACTACACAGCACCGCCACCCCACCACCACCACCATACTACCACACACCAAACCACACCACCGCCACCACAACACACCACCACCGCCACCACACCAACACTATACCGCCACCGCCACCACCACCACACACCACCACCGCCACCACCACACCAACTAGCACCCCACCCACATAACCACACCACCCCACCACCACCCCACAGCACCACCACCACCACCACTACCACCACCATCACCGCACCACCACCGCCACCAACAAAATACCGCCACCGCCACCGCCACCCCACCACCACCACCACCACCGCCACCACTCACCACCACCACCACCACCACCACCACCACACTGCCACCACCACCGCCACCAACACCAACACTAGTACCGCCACCGCCACCACACCGCCACCGCCACCACCACCACCACCACCGCCACCACCACCACCACACCACCACCACCACCATAACACCACCACCGTCAACACCACCACCACCAACACCAACACCACCGCCACCACCACCACCAACACCAACACTAGCACCGCCACCGCCACCGCCACCGCCACCGCCACCGCCACCACCACCACCACCACCGCCACCACCACCACCACCACCACCACCACCACCACTATTACCACCAACTGTCAACACCACCACCACCAACACCAACACCACCGCCACCACCACTACCAACAATAACACCAGCCCCACCACCGCCACCGCCACCGCCACCGCCACCGCTACCACTACCACCGCATCACCACTACCACCACTACCACTACTACTGCTACCACTACTACACTACTACTACTACTATCTACTACCGTTAACACTACTACCACTAATACCACACTACTACTACCACTAATACTAATACCAGTACGCACTGCCACCACCACTACCACTACTACTACTACTACTACTGCTACTACTACTACTACTACTACTACTACTACTACTACTACTACTACTAATAATAATAATAATAATAATAATAATAATAATAATAATAATAATAATACCACCACTTCTACTACTACTACTAATACTACTAATACTATTTTTTTTTTAAAGTGAGGGAACTTCTGTTCATAGCGGCTATAATTGATATAAATGACAACATTAAATGTAACTATAAGCAGACAAGGTTTATTCAATGTTATCCTTTAATGAACTAAAACAACATAATAATTGGAAAACTGCTTTGCTATAAGAGAAACAAAACACTCCAGGACACACTGTTTTTACAAAATAATCAACTTCAGAGTGGTAAAAGTAACTCGGTTTCATCATTATTATTTCCCTATACCAGCGTACCGACTGAGTGTTTTATTGCATAAATAAATAATAATCCAGTCCATCGTATGGCCAGTGTTCGTGTACTTCCAGAACGTCTTTAATTTGCTGACTTTGTGGTTTGAACACGTTTGCCGTTTGTTTTCACTCCCTCTTTTAGCAGAAGCTCGATTCAAAAATTCATGTTCTTGTGAAAGACGGCGCTCCAAATCCAGCCCTGATATTAGCACGACTGCACGGCCCGCTGGTGGTGTTACGGGATTTCGTTCCAAGGGCCTCACGATTTCCTGTACAAAAGTTAAAAATATTTTCACACTATCCAGAGCTGAGAGTAAAAATAGAACACCTGCACTTCCTGCCACTGTACGGAGTATCTGAGAACGAATATCTCTTATCTCTCCAAGACTCTGATGGCACTACAGCATGAAGTGGAGGACATTATTTGAGAAGAACCGCACTGGGACATATTCTCAAGCTTTAGTGCGACCAAAAAAAATAGGCCAACATTATAAACATATAGGAATGTACACTATAGAAACACACACACACACACACACACACACACTGACCATGATTGTGCTGGTATTTTAAAATTCCTGCTATATTCATTCCTTTAATTCTATAGCAGTTTATCAACACTTGCAAATTTGTTTTACTGAAGAATGACACGTCATACATTTTATCCTTTTATAGTTACATTTCATGTAACGGACACTGGAGACTAAATGTAATATTGTCAAAGAAACACTTTTCAACAGAAAACCCTATAAACGATTATACATTTAAAAAAAAAAAAAGAGTTTATGTGGCGCAATTGCCTGAGAAATCTCTTCGAACACGCACATTAATATAAAGCTGTGATTTGCAGCTCTGCTATTGTCAGAGGTGCTGTTATAGAAAATTAATTAACACATTATGACCATTCAGAGTTCCCTGAGAATTCCCTGTACTCTTTCCCAGTGGAATCTCAAATCTTCCAGGGCTAGTTTATTACAGCTTAAGGATCATATTGTTGTTGAGCCCTGCGAGGCCTGAGGGATTGAGTCAGGATCAGTATAATCTTTAGGAGCAGACTTCGCCAGAAAGGCATTTCTTTTTCACAACAGCAAAGATAGTGGACGCTGTGTCCAAGTAAAAAAACAAATGAAACAAATTTGTTTCCATGAGAAAAGCATGTACTTTAATAGGGGCATCTGTACACCTGCTCGTTTATGCAGTTATTGTTAATATAAATAAATAAACAAGGGGCAGTGGTGGCTTGGTGATTAAGGCTCTGGGTTACTGATCAGAAGGTCGGGGGTTCAAGCCCCAGCATTGCCAAGCTGCCGCTGTTGGACCATTGAGCAAGGCTCTTAACCGTCTCTCTCCAGGGGTCGCTGTATCATGTCTGACTTCTGCGCTCTGACCCCAACTTCCTGACATGCTGCGGTATGCGAAGACAAATTATTTCAACGACAAATAATGACTCATTAATAATCCAACCAGCCAATCACGTGGCAGCAGCGAAATGCATACAAGTCAAGAGCTGCAGATAATGCTCACATCAAACATCACAATGGGGGAAAAAAAATGTGATCTCTGTGACTTTAACCGTGGCATGGTTGTTGGTGCCAGATGGGCTGGTCTGAGTATTTCATAAACTAGAGTTTTCACAGAATGGTATGAACAAAACATCCTGTGAGCAGAAGGTCTGCAGGCTGGAACACCTTGTTGAAGCAAGTGATCAGAGCAGAATGTCCAGACGGGTCTAAGCTGACAGGAAGTTTAAAGTAACTCAAATAATCAATCTTTTACCGTCATGGTTGAGCAGAAAAAAAAAAACATCTCAGAACACTCAACACATAAAGCGTGAGGTTGAGGTGGTTGGGCTACAACATCAGAAGACCACATCACGTTCCACTTCTGTCAGCCAAGAACAAGAATCTGAGGCATGGACTCACATCTCGACAGTTGACAACTGAAAATGTTTTGTGTGTGTGTGTGTGTGTTTTGGATGTAAGTAGACAAGCTAATGAAGTAGCACCACTTAACAGGTGAACACAATCAGGTAACATACCCATGACAAGAGACAGGACTAGAACAGACCGCAAAAGCACATGGTGCATGTTGATGCAAATGTGGAATCCATGACACGTACTGTATACAATATTTAAAAAATTCACTCGAGAAATCTCATGACGTTTTTTTTTTTCTTAAAATGGCTTCTTCATACAGCCCTCAATATTGACTGCGCATGTTTTTGCCAGTACAATTTTCATCATTCTTGCTACGGTGTTGTATAGTGATGTTTGTCCACCAACCAATAATAGCTACAGCTTAGAGTTACAGAATGCTAGCAGTGACAGCATTTTGTTTAATCCTGTACGTCCTATTAGCACAGACACATACTCATTCAGCCAGAAACATAGAATTGATTTAAAGATCTTCCTAATCTAGTCCTTGACTTTTTATCTTCGAGCACTTGTAGCTCCTCCAGGCTGTCTCTTGGCAGTGATGTATTAGATGGGACATTGTCTTTCTCTCGGTTCCCTTCAGCTTGTAATTTTTGAATAAAAGGCCCTGACGTTTAAGGTCATTCTTGACCACCAACAACTTTTAAGGAGATTTGATTTGAAACAATAGTTGACATGCTTCATGCCGGAACTCTACTCGGCACATCCGTACGCTAACAGTTCTCAAGGAAGCTCTTTTCGATCAGATATGTTCTCTGTAAGATCTCTACAAGACGAGGAGAAAAGAATATATTCCCTTTCATCTCATGGTATTTTTGATTAGTAAAGAAAAGCCTGCACTTGCTTCCGTCTCCAATACGTTGCGAGTCATGTATATGTACCTGCTCGAAGCAGTGATCTGTACAATCAGTGTTATTTGCTTGTTAAACAAAACAAAACAAAACAGCAATTAGCCGAACACAGGAAAGCGGACCGAACAAAACAGCGGAACCGAAACGCCATCCAGCAAGCTCCATCTGACGAAGGCTCCTTTTAACACGGATTAGTCCTCCTACAGTAGCAAATTACACGTGTACGGTTATTTGTGACGCTCTAATTTAACCCTCCATTTATAAGATGAGGAAGAATTCACCTACGTTAATGTGGCTACTACAACCATAACGCTATTAGTGCTTCAAGGCTGTTAACATACAGGCGCAAACAATGGACCCCAGCACACCCATAATACCGCAAACCAGGAAGGGAGCAGGGGAGACGCCGGGGAAATGGCCACCACCAGCAGACCACGTCAACAACCTTTCCGCATCAGTGAAAACTCTAAAAATAAAACATTAGATCATCGTACGCACCGTGATATTACTACACGCCAAGCCAGCACGGACCTCTAGAGCGGAAAAAGGGTCAAACCGGAACAGACACTCCCACAGAAATGACGCACAACACGCGATATTCGGAAGCCTCCTTTTATACACCTCCCCAGAAACAGTGATTGGACCAGAGGTGTGATGCAATAATTAGCGCCCACTATCTCTCAAACTAGACTGTATTGTACAATCTCCTGCATGAGAACAAATTCCCAGTATTATTTCACCCCATTTTTTTTCCCACGCAGGGTTTCTATGCTTTTCTTTTCTTTTTTTTGCCTTTGTTTATTTATTCATTTTCATATGATTCATTTACATGTGATTCATTTACATATTCATGTAATTAATTTACATGTAATTCATTATTATGTGATTCATATTCATTCATGGTATTCATTTACATGTGATTCATTTTCATGTGATTAATTTACATATGATACATTTTCATGTGATTCATATTCATGTAATTAATTTACATATAATTCATTTTCATGTGTTTCATATTCATGTAATTCATTTACCTTTTCTCCCCTCCCTTCCCCAAATATTTCATTGAGAAAAAAATAATAACAATAATAACAATAATCATTGTCATTATCATTATCATTATCAATTAATTAATTAATTAATTAAAAAAATAAATAAAATAAAATAAAAAAATAAAGAATTCCCCCCCCCGCCCCCCCGGCTCAAAATTATAAAACCCAAAAACTAAAGTAAAAATAAGAATATAAATAGCCAATTGGAGCTGAAGAGGGAACCACCCAAAGTCTCCATAAAAAGGAGACAGCAGTGTATCACCCCTAGGGTTGTCCACAAAGTGGACCTAGAGTAAGCTAAAAAAAAAAAAAATACTAAAATAAAAAATTCCAGTACGAAAAAAGTCCCCTGCTGACTTCAAATCTACTAAATAGTCTGCGCACTTTAACAAATATAATGTCCATACCTTTTAAAGACTTATACCTAATAATATTACACAGTGTAGCATATTAAAATAAAATACAAGAAGAGAATAACAAGATGATAATAAAATAGAAATTAAAATAAATAATATTAGAATAAAGAATAGAGAATAAATTAGAATAAAGAATAAAGAATACATTTGAATAAAGAATATTATCAGAGAAAATAAATAAATAAATAATAATAATAATAAAATAAATAAAATAATAAATAAAATAAATACCAAATAAATAAATAAATAAATAAATAAATAAGGAACACTACACTGTGTAGGTGATGCAGTTCACCCCGGTGCTTTTCTTTTTCTGCAGTATTCCATTCAGCCTTACAGATGGGCTTTTGCAGTCAAGATCAACTCCAAAGCGTGCCACAAGAACGATTTCTGACAGTAACTGAATATGGATGAGAATAAGTTGCCTGAGCCACACTCTGCACTGCTCGCTCTTCTGGATTAAGCCAGAGTGTGTGATGGGGTAAGAAAGCCTGGGAGGTGGAGTGATATCCCAATTTACATTCATTCATTCATTCATTCATTCATTCATTCATTCATTCCTTCCTTCTCACAGACGGTGTGAAATATTCACCAAGAATTCAGGATGTGTGAGAATATGCAGCAGATAACGGGTCTCCACCAGAGTTCTTGGGTTCTGGGAGAAAATGACCACGGTGAAACGTCAACTCTTGATGCTGACAATTTAATTACATTTGAAGAATTACTACAATAAATAAATAAATAAATAAATAAATAAATAAATAAATAATAATAATAATAATAATAATAATAATAATAATTTTCATATTAAGTGCACACACACACACACACACACACACACACACACGTGAACAGGAGGATCCTCAAGCATGCCTTTAGGGCTTAATTCCCAGCAATTATGTTTGCATTGCTAATAAGGGGAATTAATGCATCATTTAGGCAGTAGCTTAGAACTTATGGTTTGGTGTTTGGAAAGTTGGGAATACGTTAGACCAATGTTGAGCATTGAGCAACACACTTAACCCTTAACTGCTCAGCTCCGTGCTTGGGAGACTACAGAGAGGAAATGTCCCCTAACGCTGTCTACTCCTTCAACTCGCTGCTTGACATACACACCGCCCACGGTGTTTGCATCTTGAGAGGCGTGTCTGTGTACCCAGCTACCTAGGTGGTTGATTGGCAGACACTCAGTTGTAATCTTCTATAATGCAGTTCAGCGTCTTTGCTGCTTTCAAATCAACAAGTTTCCAAAACACAGTTTAGAAACACAGCTGGTGTGCATTCGGCCTTTAATATACGCGCTAAAAATAAAAATGTGTGTCACTGCTGGTATTGGAATTGTTTTTAACAATAATGGTTCTAGGCTGAAGAGATGAAGCCGAGTTTAATCAGAACACACGGCTACAAAGGCTAAAGATTTCGAAAAATGAATTAAATCTAGAGCACTAAGAAGTTGTTTCTCTCTTTCCTTCGTTCCACTTTAATCTTTCTGTTTCCTTCCTTCTTTCAGATTTAATGTTTCTGTTTCCATCCTTCCTTCCTTCCTTCCTTCCTTCCTTCCTTCTGCTTTAATCTTTCTGTTTCTATTCTTCCTTCCTTCCTTCCTTCCTTCCTTCCTTCCTTCCTTCCTTCCTTCTGCTTTAATCTTTCTGTTTCTATTCTTCCTTCCTTCCTTCCTTCCTTCCTTCTTTCCTTCCTTCATTCCTTCTTCTTTAATCTTTCTGTTTCTTTCCTTCCTTCCTTCCTTCTTTCTTTCCATCCATCCTTCCTTCCTTCCTTCCTTCCTTCTTCCTTCTGCTTTAATCTTTCTGTTTCTACTCTTCCTTCCTTCCTTCCTTCCTTCCTTCCTTCCTTCTTCTTTAATCTTTCTGTTTCTACTCTTCCTTCCTTCCTTCCTTCCTTCCTTCCTTCTGCTTTAATCTTTCTGTTCCCTTCCTTCCTTCTTTCCTTCCTTCCTTCCTTCCATCATTCCTTCCTTCTGCTTTACTATTTCTGTTTCCATCTTTCCTTCCGCTATAATCTTTCTGTTTCCTTCCTTCCTTCCTTTCACTGTATTCTGTCTATTCCTTCCTTCCTACCTTGAGGAATCTTTGATGGTTTAATCGTTTTAATTCGAATCTGACTAGAATACGACAGCTCTCAACATGAACAAGTCCCTTCACTGAAAATGAAAATCTAGAACCCAAGTACCAAATTTATTTTATTAAGGGGAGAATTTAATATTTCAAGGTTGATGAGACAAAGTCAAGTTTTACACAGAACATGTGGCTACAAAGGGTCGACCTTTAGACAGTTCTTTCTAACTATTTTTCATTCTTTTTTTTTCATTCTTTTATTTCCCCCCTGGGGTAAGTCCTTGATGGTTCTAGTCTGATTAGAATAAGGAAGGTCTCAATCAGAAAATTTAGCTACACCTTTCGAAACATCTAGAAACCTAATTCTTATATTCCCCAGGGACAAAAATGTTCAATCTAGAACCCTAAGGACTTTTTTTTTTGTTTTCCTGGGGGAAGCCTTAACATTTTCATGCTGATGAGAGAACTGAAGAACCAAATCCACAACCCTAAGGATTTATTTTCCATTGTTGTTTCTTTCTCCATTTCAGGGGGGAACAAATCTGGAACCCTAAGGAGTTTTTTTTTTTTTTTTTTTTTTTTCTATCAGGTGGAAGAAGTAACATTAAGGACCCTAAGGAGGTTTTATTTTTGCCTTGAGGAAGCTTTAACATTTCTCTCTCGAACCTTTCCTAGCAGAACACTTCCAGGAATTTAAGAACCCTTGAGGAACCACTATGATATCGTGTGCCACTATCACACATGGAAGAGAATACAGTATTATATTAGTCTCAGGCACGCTAAACAGAAGGAACTTAAAAACAAAAAAAAAAAGCTAAAAAATTTTTAAAAAAAAACCCCCCCAAGCAAAAAAAAAAAAAAATTTTTTATCCCCCCCACAATATTAGGTTTTGGGGGGGACAATCCCACCTGATAATCACTCAATCAAGATGTTTTCAGAAGAGTGAGAAAAAATAAATGACAATCTCTGTTCAAATGAGAACTTTGAGAACAATGCACTCCAAGGCCCAGGTGTGTAGCGGTCTGTATTTTGGTTGATATTGATGTGGTACATGTCACGGCTGTCCTCCTGCCTGTAGGGTGAAAGGTAATTAATGATGGTACCAGGGCAGAAGGCGTGAAGGCCAGAGAAATGATTAAAAGTTAGGAACTGGATGAGTGATGTTGAGTGATCGAATGGGCTTACACGGTCATTGGGCTGAAGATATCAATATATTTTATTCTCCTACGTGAGCTGCTTAGCTGAAAGACCGGCCTGGCTGAAAGGGGGCTAAACGGAAAAATTATAGCCTGAAGCATGATACTAATCCCTTAAATGATCAGGATTGTCATTTATTCACAGCTTTAAATATTTAATACAACCAGTTATCTGTATATCCATCGTTCTGTCTATCCATTCATCCATATCTATCTATCTATCTATCTATCTATCTATCTATCTATCTGTCTGTCTGTCTGTCCGTCCGTCCGTCGTCCATCCATCCATCCATCCATCCATCCATCCATCTATCTATCTATCTGTCTGTCTGTCTGTCTGTCGTCTGTCTGTCTATCTATCTATCTATCTATCTATCTATCTATCTATCTGTCTGTCTATCTGTCTGTCTGTCTGTCTGTCTGTCTGTCTATCTATCTATCTATCTATCTATCTATCTGTCTGTCTATCTGTCTGTCTGTCTGTCTGTCTATCTATCTATCTATCCATCTATCTATCCATCTATCTATCTATCTCTATCTATCTATCTATCTATCTATATCTATCTATCTATCTATCTATCTATCTATCTATCTATCTATCTATCTATTCAGGGTTGGATTAAATAATAAACAGATACAACAGTGTTGGTTGTATAGATGGATGGATGGATGCAAGGAAGGAAGAAATGATAGATGGTTGATTGGATAGATGGAAGAATAAATGCACAGTTGGGTCTTTCCACCCATGCAAAGCTCCACATAGCTCTCTATCCAGCTGTTTTATTTTTCAATCCAATCATAGATATATAGATAGATAGATAGATAGATAGATAGATAGATAGATAGATAGATAGATAGATAGATAGATAGATAGATAGATAGATAGATAGATAGATAGATAGATAGAAATTATTGGTGACAACTTGAGGCCTTTTTCCTCTAACCTATCTAAGCACAGAAAAAAAACCTCCAGGTCATTTTTGATTCAACCCTTAAATTTGACAAACAAATAAACTCTGTTCTAAAGAGTAGCTTTTCTCAGCTGAGACTTATTGCTAAATTGAACCTGGAGAGAGCTTTGCACACTTTTATCACATTATGTCTCGATTATTGCAATTCCCTTCACACGGGAGTTAGTCAGTCTTCACTTTCCCATCTGCAACATTTCAAACATGAAAGAAAAAAAGAAAGAACACAGACAGTATTGCACCAGTCATGGCATCTCTACACTGGCTTCCGGTCGAGTATAGAATCGAATTTTCAAATTTTACGGTTTGTTTTTAAGGCACTACATGGTCAGTCATTATACGTCATGCAGGGCACTTGGGTGTACGGATAAACCACTGCTAACCATTCCACGTTGAAAACATAACGGTGACCGTAGCAAGATATATATATATATATATACGCATATACATATATATCGCTACGGTCACCGTTATGTTTACATGTATATATATATATATATATATATATATATATATATATATATATATATATATATATATGCAAAGTAAAGAACAAAGCAAAACGTGGTTGCCGAGAAAATCAAGAAAGTGTGTCATGTATTATTTTTCTTAGATTCAATATTTCCTAGGAGTAACTCACTCCTCAGATTGTATTCATTAATCTAATGCATGTATATGATGGATGCTAGAAAGGATCCTTATTTAAGAGTGTGTAAATTCTTTTGCTGTGCAGATTTGCCCCGATTTAAAGTCTCTGTCAGACACCTGTAATGCACCGATCAGTGGGGACTCGGATAGACGGGTGAAACGAGCGCGTTTAGATCAATCCCTCCGTAATTCTGATGCTCAGCCATGCAAAACTCATTGAGCAGTCAGCGACGGCAATTATCTCACCATTCACACCTTCCCTGAGCGCGGTTTATTTCAGGAGGAGATTTGAGACACGCACCAGGTTCACAAATGTGCTTAAACATTCTGGGTGATGTTGAAGGTCGAGTGGGGTAGCAGATGGTGGAAGATTCTGAGGGTTGCTTTTTTCTGAGTTGGGTCTTTCCGCCTCATGTACCGTTCTAATTATCAAAGTAAATGGGGAGAAATGCATGAAATTTTCCCATTAAGCTTTGCAGCTATCAGCTAAAAAAAAAAAATACTGTCAGGGCTTTGAGACTCCAGAGTCTCCAGATTTCACAGCGCACACACACACACAGACTCTGGGGTTAAATTACTGGGTTTCTATGAAATTTACAGAATTCTATTTGCTAAAAGAAAGTATATAATCATGGCGATGGGTTGAAGGTGCTAGAGGATAACAGGAGGGCTATAAGTCTATAAAAATACAAATACAGTGCCGTACACTATTATTGGAACCCTTGGTAATTGTGAACATATAAGGCTGTGAAAAATTGTCTTTATTGTTGCGGCTTTTGATCTTTTGTTAAAAAAAAGTCACAAAAATACTCTGCTCTCATGGATATCAAACAATTTCAAACAAAAAAATATATCTGTTTAACATATGTGCACCCTTTTAGTCAATTCTTTGTGCTAGCTCCCTTTGCCAAGATAACCTCCGAGTCTTCTTCTATAATGTCTGATGAGGTTGGAGAATACACGGGAAGGGATCTCAGATTGTTCCTCCTTACAGAATCTCTTCAGATCCCTGCTGGTGGACTCTCGTCTTCAGTTCACCACACAGGTGTTCTATGAGGTTCAGGTCAGGGGACTGGGATGGTCATGGCAGGACCTTGATTTTGTGGTCAGTAAACCATTTTTGTGTTGATTTTGATGTATGTTTTGGATCATTGTCCTGCTGGAAGATCCAACCACAGCCTATTTTTAGCTTTCTCGCAGAGGCAGTCAGGTTTTCATTTAATATCTATTGATATTTGATAGAGACCATGATTCCATGTATCCTAACAAAATGTCCACGTCCTCTGGCAGAAAAACAGTCCCAAAACATTAAAGACTCACCACCTAACATCTGCAATTCTCCAGCTGTGATCCTTGGAGATATTTTGGCCACTCGAACCGTCCTCTTCACAGTGTTTTGAGACGCAAACGTCCAATTCCAGGTTGATTCATAACATTTCCAGTTGACTGGAACTTCTTAATTATCGCCCTGATGGTGGAAATGGACATTTTCAATGCTTGTCCCAATTTTGTGAAGCTCAACAACCTTTTGTCGCACATCACAGCTATATTTCTTGGTCTTCCCCATTGTTATGAATGACTAACGGAATTTGGCCTGTGTGTTACCTCATATTTATACCCCTGTGAAACAGGAAGTCAAGGTTGAACAATTTATGCCTAATTACCCAGGTGTACTAAAAACAATTTAATATCAGTGGAAATATTTTCTTCCATTATGAATTCACAGGGGGTGCCAATAATTGTGGCACACGTATATTTAACAAAGTTTTTTTTTTATGTATAAACCCGTGTTGTGCTTGCAATTGTTCGATATCCATGAGAGCAGAGTATATTTATGATTTTTTTTTTTAAAGATAAAAATTTTAAACAATAAAGACATTTTTTCCTCATATTTACCAAGGGTGCCAATATTAGTGAAGGGAACTGTATCTGTCTATTTATCTATCTGTCTCCCTAGGTATCTATCTATACATTTTTAGATCTACACATACAGGATTAAAAACAGTTGGATAGATAGATAGACAGACAGACAGATAGATAGATAGATAGATAGATAGATAGATAGATAGATAGATAGATAGATAGATAGATAGATAGATAGATAGATAGATAGATAGATAGATAGATAGATAGATAGATAGATAGATAGATAGATCTAAATATACAGCAGCTGTCCTTAAGGTCCAATTTTTTTTTTCTCTCTCTAAAATGCGTTTTTTTTTAAAGGTGCACTACATTCAATATCATATCGTATCATAAATATTTCTAGGGAATGGCACAGTTATAGCTGAGCACCTGGGGCTGTATAAGTTATCCATCGGTTGTGAGTTCAAATCCCAGGACTGCCGGAAATCCAGACTTAGATCATCGGGGCATTAACTTTTGATGGTTAATCTGTGGGCCGGAATAGAAAAATAAATAAATAAATAAAGTAAAGAAAACAAACACATGAATTCAAAACAATGCCAAATAAAACAAAATTCCTAAATAATTAAAATGGAAAACGTTAATGCTATTACAATCATTCATACATCCCTCCATCCATCCATCTTCTATACTGCGTTATCCTTTTCAGGGTCACGGAGAACCTGGAGCCTATCCCAGGGAGCATCGGGCAGAAGGCGGGGTACACCTTGGACAGGGTGCCAATTATTACAATCATGATACTTATACTTCTTATTTAATCAATCCATCCATCCAACCATTCATCTTCTACCACTTACTTCTTATCATGGTCACAGGTAACCTGGAGCTTATCCCAGGGAGCATCGGATAGAAGGCGGGGTTCACCCTGGACAGGGTGCCAATTATTACACTCATGAGACGTATACTTCTTATTTAATCCATCCATCCATCCATCCATTCATCTTCTACCACTTACTTCTTATCATGGTCACAGGAACCTGGAGCCTATCCCAGGGAGCATCGGATAGAAGGCGGGGTTCACCCTGGACAGGGTGCCAATTATTACACTCATGAGACGTATACTTCTTATTTAATCCATCCATCCATCCATCCATTCATCTTCTACCACTTACTTCTTATCATGGTCACAGGGAACCTGGAGCCTATCCCAGGGAGCATCGGGTAGAAGGCGGGGTACACTCTGGACAGGGTGCCAATTATTACACTCATGAGACGTATACTTCTTATTTAATTCAACTCAAATTCATTTTAATCTTTGCATACTTATATTAGCGAGGATGTGCTCCAGAAACCCAGAGAACCCGAAGAAACCCACATGGACGTGTAGAGAACATGTAACACTCCATACAGACAGAAACCTGGAGCAGTGAGGTAGCAACACTGCAACACTTGCCGGAGAAAAGCTGTCAGGGATGACGACGTCAATCTGCGCCATCCTGTTTTATTAAACCGACCTTTCATCTTTTACAAACTAGCTTCTCTCTGTTCTGTGTAATGAATTAGAGCCGAGAATCTGTATGATCAGTCAGGAAGGTAATAACCATAATGAAGAGCTGAGGTTAGCTCTCTGGCAGGAGGTAATGGGTAACATGAAGGGATGATTCAGACATGGGAAGAAGGACACAAGGGCGAAATGGTGTTTAACAGAGGCTCAGAGGGTAAATCTAATCTATACAATCGCTCTGTTCAATTCTTGATTCTGAGTGGTCTGAAGGTGCTGATTCGTTTTCCGTAATAGCAGCTCTGACCAACCTGTAGATACAAACCAGATTGATATTCAAATGAAAAAAGTGTCAACGTTGCCAAATAATCAACCTAAAGAGTTTCCTATAACAGCACATACTTCCCATTTATTCGTTCTTATTCATTCTGAAGATGCTTTTGCAGAGTGGATATCCGATCACGGAGCTGTTAAAAGAACCGACAGTGATAGAAGAGCTCAATTTCCACCGATCGGTCCGTATGAATTCCAGAGAAAGAGCAAAATATGGTTTTGAAACATGATCATTCGGGTGAATGCTACCGCTCACGAGTGCCACACACACACACACACACACACACACACGAGTTACAATCATGCTACCAATAATACATGAAATTCAAAGCAGAGAAGGCTGGCTCAGAGTAATAATGATAATATACAACAACAATAATAATTAAAAAAACAACAACAACAGAGCAATGTTTTAGAACAGTGAGGGAAGGCGGTCAACAATCAGCTTGAAGATTGAAGATTAGACACGCAGATAGATATCAATCCGACGGAGGGAGCGGACAGTGTTTTTGCACCGAATCACCAGGCCTCAAGTCTTCACGCCTGGGAGAGGATCTGCAGAGAACAAAGCTGGGAAATCCATTCCACCATTATGAAAAGAGTGTGCTGATAGACTCATTACACACACAATTACTCTTGCTTTTTTCTTTTCTTTAAGGAATTAAACTTACGCATGAATGATTAGACATAGGATGTCCTTCCAGAACACTTAAATGGAGTGTTATTGCAAGGAAATGGAATATACACTATCTTGGTTTTTCAGATGCGCTTTGGTATTAAAAATAAGGCATGGGAAGTCCATCCATCCATCCATCCATCTTCAACCGCTTATTCCTGCTTCAGGGTCGCGGGGAACCTGGAGCCTATCCCAGGAAGCATCGGGCACAAGGCGGGGTACACCCTGGACAGGGTGCCAGTCCATCGCAGGGCACAATCACATACACACTCACACACCCATTCATACACTACGGACAATTTACCAAGCTGCCAATCAACCTACCATGCATGTCTTTGGACTGGGGGAGGAAACCGGAGTACCCGGAGGAAACCCCCGCAACACGGGGAGAACAAAGCATGGGAAGTCTTCAATTCAATTCAGTTTGATCAGTATAGCGCTTTCAGCGATGGAACTTGTGACAAAGAAGCTTTACAGAAATATATCAATTTCCGGATATACATTTTACATTGAGAAACGTATCCCGACGATACGCGGTGAGGGAGGAACAACTCACTGAGACGATATGAGGAAGAAACCTTGCGAGGGAAAAGGGAACCCGTCCTCATCTGGTTGACAACGGATAGTGTGACTGTAAATAATTTCCCTTCTACAACTGTGTACTATATAGTCAAAAAGTCATTTCTGAATTCATTCTAGCTTTAAGCTTCAAGTCTATCGCATTACACGTTGCCAAATATCACAGTGGTGGTAGCGGTTAAGGCTCTGGCTTACTCGATCAAACCCCAGCACTGCCAAGCTGTTACTGATGCACCCGCGAGCAAGGTCCCTCTCTGCTCCAGGGGGCGCTGTATCATGGCTGATCCTGTGCTCTGAACCCAGCTTCCTGACATGCTGGGGTATGCGAAGAAAACAATTTCATTTTGCTCTAATGCACATGTGTCCTTTTTTCATTATCCCCATTTTTACATTATACTAGCTAACTTTATATATATATATATATATATATATATATAAAGAAAAAAGAGAGAGAGAGAGAGAGAGAGAGAGAGAGCCGCAACCCTGAAGCAGACCCTGAAGCAGGAATAAGCGGTTGAAGATGGACGGATGGATGGATATATATATATATATATAGAGAGAGAGAGAGAGAGAGAGACAGAGAGAGAGAGCGAGAGAGAGAGAGAGAGAGAGAGAGAGAGAGAGAGAGAGAGAGAGAGAGAGAGAGAGAGAGAGAGAGAGAGAGAGAGAGAGAGAGAGAGAGAGAGAGAGAGAGACAGAGAGAGAGAGAGACAGAGAGAGAGAGAGAGGAGAGAGAGAGAGAGAGACAGAGAGAGAGAGAGAGAGAGAGAGAGAGAGAGAGACAGAGAGAGAGAGAGAGAGACAGAGAGAGAGAGAGAGAGAGAGAGAGAGAGAGAGAGAGAGAGAGAGAGAGAGAGAGAGAGAGCCGCGACCCAAGCAGACCCTGAAGCAGGAATAAGCGGTTGAAGATGGATCGATGGATGGATATATATATATATATATATAGAAGAGAGAGAGAGAGAGAGAGAGAGAGAGAGAGAGAGAGAGAGAGAGAGAGAGAGACAGAGAGAGAGAGAGAGAGAGACAGAGAGAGAGAGAGGTAATTAGTTTCCTCGAATTGTTTGAGTTAAATGAACTCATCCGGTTTTACAGTGTACCGTAAGCTCTTGCATCTTAAGCTGCTCAAATACACACATCAGTGACCATCTTGTGTAAAAATCAAACCTGTTCGAGGAGGCCTCTGATCAGTCTGGTCTGAGATTAGCAGGCTTACAATATTGACCGTTGTGTTTTTTCCTCGCACGCTGTCGGCCTTCGATCAAAATCCTGACCTGAAACCTTTCCCACAGTAAGGAGAAAGTTAGAAGGAAGCTAGAAGGAGAAAGTAGTACGCTCCCATCTTAAGGGGATTGTTCGAACTCTTGCACTAACGCTGTGTTCGGTTTGAGTTCGCTGACAGAGAGTTACGGTGAAACGTGTTGATACAGCTCGCTGGCTTTTTTCATCAGACTACGATAAGCGCTCGAGATGGTCAGCGACGTGCCAAGACTTTGATTAAGCCACGTCAGCGTTTCTTCATCCTCACCGCCGCCCTTTCCAGTTCAGCGCCAGCACGACGTCTGAGGCCAAGCTCTCGTCCTAAACGATATCAGTTTCATATCGTGTGATTAGGTTGTTTTGGTTTTTTTTTTCGTCGCAGAAGCGCTCGAGTCAGCGCAAATGACTTATTTTTTATCACTTCGGGGATGGAAACAGCTGCTTAATTTCTGACGCTCAGACAACAGCGGCGTTAACACTTTCTCACCTTCTCAGCTTCTCGTCGGGGTCTTCACACACGTCCCGACTCGGCTCTTCCTGAGCGTCAACAAACGGACCGAATCAACGAAGCGGAGAACAATAACGAGGGAAAGATGATCGTTTTTATACGAACGGTCGGCATGTGGAGCGCTGTGTATTCAAGGTTAAATCGATACAGTTCGAAAACTGGTATAAGGAATAAAAAGAACAAAAAGTGACAATGTGGAGATGATGTGAAATCGACACATTTAGACGTAAACTTTACGTTCACGGCGTTTGGCAGACACCCTTATACAGAGCAACGTCCTCATTCATACGATGGAGCAGTTGAGGGTTCAGGGCCTTGCTCAAGGGCCCAGCAGTGACATTTTGCTAGGTACTAAGATTTGAACTCCTGCTCTTCCACTCAGAAGTCCAACATCTTTAACTCTGAGCTTCCTCTTCACGTGTAAAGTTTTTACACAGGAGGCCGGCTGCGGATCAGGTGGTAGAGCGGGTCGTCCACTAATCGTAGTCTCGGTGGTTCGATTCTCGGCCCACGTGACTCCACAAACCAAAGTGTCCTTGCGCAAGAACCCCAAGTTGCTCCCCAAGGTTAAAAAGGCTATTTACCAATGAAGAAGCGGGAACTGGCTGATCATACAGGTAAAGTTTACAGACCTCCAAACATAACGTGAAACACACAATCATAGCTAAAACTCAATGCACACGTGTGTCTCTTTCTCTCTGGTGCTTCCAGATGCTCCTTTATATAAGTCAGTGCCATATATACACCCCCACCACACACACACCTTTCGGGGTGCGGTGCTGCCCTTCAGGCTACGTCCTTCAGGCTGGCCGGACCCACATCCTAGGAGCGGAACGAGAGCCTGGCCCCTCCCTCAAACATGATTTTTAATCATTTTTTTTTTTACGTGATTCAGTTGTTGCATGCGATTTTTTTTTACAGCATTAATTAATTGTTGACAAATTATTAATTTATCATAAAATTGATCATATAAAAATCCATTTATTAAAAAAAAAATTATGAATGGGGCTATAATTCATTATAAGCATGGGATTCATGAAAGGAGTTATTTTGTCCCCACAATACATTTATTTATATTAATGTAGGCTATTTGTAAACAAAGTTTTATTCATCACATACAATCCACGTGTAGTCATTTCTGGACATGCTGAAACAGAATATCATGTAATGCACTTTCACAGCTTTTCACATAACAACGACATACTATTGCAAACGAATAAAATACAATCCTGGGAAATGTATTTTTTATTTTATTTATTTATTTTTTTATGCGTGGATAAAAATGCAAACCCACGAGAGCTGAAAGACATTAAAAAACCTTGGAAGAGATGCAAAGGCCACTTAGAATGAGTGATGAATGAAACACCAGCAGGGATGAAGTGCAGGTCCAGGCTGGACTCCAGCTCAATTCCCACAATTCCCACAATGCTCTCTGTCTTCCTTGGCGCACGATCGCTTCACGCGGATCGTTCCGGCTCCTGCGGGACGCCGCTTCGTTATTGAGCGTCAGATGAACTTCGGGTTGTTTCCCCCTCCGAGCTCCTCGGTGTGCACTGTTTATTATCAAATAAATCCCCAGCGCTCACACAGTCCTCCTGAACACACGAGGCGTGTTTGACTGCACACACTTCCCCCTGTCCATCATAACGCATGCAGAGAAGCTACATAGTGCACATATACATGTGTGTGTGTGTGTGTGTGTGTGTGTGTGTGGTTTTCTGATTATTATGCCCTTTGGCTCCTGTGCTGCTTATTAATACTTATCACTGCGTAATGCCTCTAAATAATGCACACACTATATGACGATAAGTCAATAGCCTCGGGTCGCACGATTGATGGCGGCTTTGATCAGCAGGCCGAACCCGCACGCAGGGAAAGAGCCGCTGTGATTTAATGTTCATGAGTTTTATGAGGGAATTCATCACACACACACACACACACACACACACACACACACACACGCACACACACACACACGCACGCACACAGACGAAGGAAGGTTACACACTGTTCTGTAGGCACTTGAGGTTTTGATGTGGAGCATTGTGACTGTGTGTAGACGGGTGTTCTGTGTTATAGTGAAGGAAAAAGCACTGAAGCTCCAGTGAAAGCAGACGGGAAACAACACAGATCAAAGTGAAAGCGACTCTCCAGACAGTCCGGTCTGAGAGAAAACACACTCCTGAAATCCCTGGTCAGGAGTCGGTGCAGAGTCCAGGTCCGTTTTCTTTTCAGAACAACACGAGTGTAACCCAGAGAAAGCAGGATGAAGATGAATTCACAGAGCGGTTTGATTCGGATCAATGAATTATTAACGGCAATCATTCAAAACCACGCGCTGACACCGAGTAAATCCGTAGTCACTTATAAAAACCCACAAGCTAGCTGGAAAAATGTGTAAATGTGCACTTATATAGCGCTTTTATCCAAAGCGCTTTACACTGTGTCTCATTCACCCATTCACACACACACTCACACACCAATGGTAGCAGAGCTGCCATGCAAGGTGCTAGCTTGCCATTGGGAGCAACTTGGGGTTCAGTGTCTTGCTCAAGGACACTTCGGCATGTGGAATCACCCAGGCCGGGAATCGAACCGCCAACCCTACGATTAGTGGACAACCAACTGCACCACAGCCGCCCGCATTCATTTAGTTCATTAAAAAATAAATAAAAACGCAGGAAACTCTAGATGGAAAATGAGAAGAACTGCTAGTGTACACTTTGCAATACTTAGCCATGACAACTAGAACTAACAGGGACACACAGACATATCCAATGACCGTGTGACGCTATACCGTAAAAGTAAAACTCATGCTATTAATGGTATTTCAATTCAGTTGAATTGATGTTCATTCAAAAATGTCTTAGTTCCAAAGCCGAAAACGATGTCTGCTGTAGCAGATCTGAAAGATAATGCAAGAAACGGAGCAAGCAAGCAAGTTTGGCAAGCAAGTACGACGACTTATTGTCCCGATTGGTTGATTCTTAATGTATTGATTAAAAAAGAAAAGAAAAATAAAAAGCATCTCAAATCTATGAGATTTTTTTTCTCAAACAAATTCAATCCGAGACCAATTGGGGCTGAGGATTTACTGTCCTAATGTACAACGAATACAGACATGGTCATCACTGCTATAGTCCGTCCATCCATCTTCTACCGCTTACTCGTTCTTCAGGGTCGCGGGGAACCTGGAGACTATCCCAGGGAGCATCGGGCACGAGGCGGGGTACACCCTGGACAGGGTGCCAGTCCATCGCAGGGCACAATCACACACACACACACTCACACACCCATTCATACACTACGGACACTATAGTTTACGAGAGTATTTGTGTGCTTATATGCAGCAGACCACAAAGTCTAGGCACAACAGCCACTTTCATAAATGCGCCATTATTAACTCATGGTAATCAGCCCAAAACTTTAGCTGCCCACTGGGAATTCTCCCGACCTTCAAGATTAGCATATCAGCGTCGCAGAACTTATTAAACAGTCAGTGCTGGAGTGGAAACTAGATTTGTCCAAAAAAAAAAAAGTATATATATATATCTATCCATCCATCCATCCATCCATCTTCAACCGCTTATTCCTTCTTCAGGGTCGCGGTGAACCTCGAGCCTATCCCAGGAGGCATCGGGCACAAGGCGGGGTACACCCTGGGTGCCAGTCCATCGCAGTTATATATATATATATATATATATATATAATTATCTAACCCAAAGCTTACATTTGGCAAAAAAACAAACAAACAAACAAACAAACAAACAAAAAAAGTAGCAAATCTGCGCTAATAATTTTAGATTCTCTAATGAGCGACTGAAGGGTGAGAATGGTGAGATGTTTAGTGGCGCTGAGAATGGTGATGCCTTTCGCTTTTTTTTGGATGATGATAATTCTGTGTTGAAACAGCCTGTTGGTGTAGGAGGATCTTGTGTAGGACATTAGTGTGTGTGTGTGTGTGTTTGTGTGTGTGTGTGTTAGATCTTGTATGTACATTGAGGGGGTGGCTGGCACAAGACAGGATGAGCAGCTGTTATCAGGATATTAACCAACACCCCCCTTTTTTTTTACTAATTAACACTTTCATTAAAGCCAGCCTCCTTGTGTAGTCTGGAAAAGGTGCGGCATATGAAGTCAAAAGATGAAATCACACCAAGAATTTTGTGCAACGGCGAAACCCTGTACAAGGTCATATTAGTTCTGGTTCGACTAGTTATCATCAGACGTCACATTGTTATTATGATCGACTTGTATGCAATGAAAGGGTCATGTGATCTCAATATAAATGCACCTGCTCCTAGATGGCCCCAGGATTTGTTCTGTTGTGCTTAATCAGCATCAGAAAGAGGAAGCAACTATCAAAACAAATCCAGGACTAAGTTCTGGAAACG
This sequence comes from Ameiurus melas, assembly GCA_012411365.1. Lineage (NCBI taxonomy): Eukaryota > Metazoa > Chordata > Actinopteri > Siluriformes > Ictaluridae > Ameiurus > Ameiurus melas. Next base: position 29,724,587 of record CM022763.1, read on the forward strand.
TATCAACTGGGGGTTGGAACTTGCGGAACATGAAGTGGAGCACCATTAAACCTGTTATTTAAAAAAATAAATAAAAATGGCACAACTGAGACACAATTAGAGGAGGCCATCCACCAAAATTCAGTAAGCAGGGAAAGAGGGGATTAGTCAGTGAAGCAACCAAGAGGCCAAGGGTAACTCTCAACATGACGCTCCCACCAACATGCTCAATAAATAAAAGTCATGAAATAAAAGTCACGTTTCAGGAAATATGAGAAGTAACAACTTTTCGCCTAATACCTTTGACTTTGATACACAACATTTCAAACGACAAATCCCTCATTTCTCATCGCTACATTTTCAAACTTTATAATCATGCATGTTCAATGATGTTATCTCAATTCCTAACAAATCCACAAACATTTACAGCAAGAATGAGATCTAATATCCATCAGTGATTGTATTTATCATGACTGTTTGTATTTGGACAGCCAACTATTAGCATTCAGCTAGGGCGAGTGCTCTGAGTCATTCTCATGCTAGCTAACATTTGAGAGATTAGCCATAAAGATGCTGTGAGTTAACATAGTTTTCACAAACATTATTAACATTGAAACATGTTCTTGGTTCAAATAAAACTTTGTGTGATTTGATTACATTTGCTTCCATGCTTGAAGTCAACTGAATGATGTTTACTTTTCTACTTTAACTTATGTAAAGAATCAGAGGCTGTACTTCAACTGTAGTTGCACTGATGTACCTTGGAGACTTCTGAGTTTCAGTCAAGACGAGCCCTTTCCAAGCCTCGACCCCCAAACCAAGCCCAACACCAGCTTTCAAAAACAAATTTTTCAGCAGCTGGCTCCAACATCTCCAGATGGCTGGCAAGCTAAAAAGAATCCAATTTGATGATAAACTAATGCCTGGTGGACAGGATAGTTAGATGTGAGTGACTTGGCAACATGCCCGTTTAGGAGTATTAATGCAGCAAGGAAGGAAGAATCATGATGTTGGGTTTTGAGACTTGCAATGGATTTAAAAGCAGGCAAATGACACTCTCGGGAACACACAGACATAATCCTTTTCAGCTATTTTTTTTTTTTTTTATTGAGATTGAGAAGACCATTTATATACCAAGCAGACCTTTTAAATAGATCCATAGAGATGGGAAAATAGTAACGGACCCAGCGATCACATCATATCACGCTAAGTATTATGACCAAACAGTACAGCACTAAAGGTACTCCTAGGTGTGAACTTTTCTATTCTTTTCCTGTTTGCCTTTTTGAAACCTCCACCATCACCAACTTCTCAAATAAGGATTTTCTTAGCAGTACATAAGGTTGATACAAATGGACTATTTGTATGCGAATGTCAACAAAATGCTAGGTAAGTTACTTATGGTAAAGGGGCTGCACTTGTATAGCACCGTTTAACCGTAATGGTTCTACAAAGCACTTTATTTCTCATTTTCATATGGTAACAAACACACCATAGCACATGCAAGATGCTAGTCTACCATTGGGAGCATTGAGTGGTTCAGTGTCATGCACAAGGACACTTAATGGACAACCTGCTCTACCGCCTGAGCCACAGCCTCCCCAATACTTATATATACCCTTGATATGTCTCAATAGTAAAGCCACTTTTCCACTGCACGGTGCAGCTCGACTCAACTCAACTCGATTCTGCTCGATTTTTGGGAGTTTTCCCACTATGGATAGCACACGGTACCTGGTACTTTTTTTTTAAAACCACTTCAGTAAAGTTTCCAAGTAAGCCGAGCTGATAATAAACGTGAGCCACGTACTGAGGGAGTAGGGAATTCTCCTTAACAATTGAAAATGATGTAATACCACGTTATTCCTGCATGAAGGCGAGTGGAAGATGGCACCCACGCTGAGGCGGTACCAAACTGCAGTGGAAAAGCAAGCTCAAAAAAGTAAAGCGAGTCGAGCCGTACCGTATAGCAGAAACGTGTCATAAGACTCCACACTCAAACCCGGGTGGATTCTTGCTTTTGAAGACGTAAAGCGCTATCAAAAAGGATAAACCTGGAACACTAAAAAGGGTCTTCAGTTTGTTCCATTTGGCAAACCTTAAAAAGGTTCAGATGAAACACTTTTACGAATTAAGAACTGTCCAGAGAACCATCATGTCTAAAAGTGTGGTAAATATGCCCAATTTATCCACTGTATTTTCTACGGTAAACTCGTTATCCTGGTCAGAGTTTTGGTGACTCTGGAGTCTATCCAATGAACACTGGACTTGAGGTGGGAATACACCCTGAATGGGTACCCTTCCACATAGAATAAAATCAGAGGCAATTTAGCCAATTCATAACCAATCCATCTAGCTGCCTGTTTATTTGGAGGTGAGAAGAAACTGAGGAACCTGGCCAAAACCCATACAGACACGAAGAGAACATTAGACACTAAACACAGAAAGTAACATGCGGTCAAACCTTGTAGGATATTATCCTCTGAACCCTGGGATAATATGAAGATGAACAGCACATGTAGTAAATAATGCAGTGTACAATAAGCCTTCTTAGCGAACATTTAGGTCTGAAGGTGTAACTGTAGTTAACAGAACAGCTGTATTTTAAACAGCTGGCTGTACTCCAAATGCTGATCTAGGGCAGGCATACCTGATGTGACAACACCTTATTAAAATCCAGTGTATTTGTCCTCACACCACCCCTCATCGTTCTACTCCTTTCTGCACTGCCTCTATTTCTCCCTCCCTGGCAGCTCGGGCCTGGAGTCGTTCCACCGAGCTGAGCATAAATCTAGCAAAGTGCCCAGGGCAAGGTCTTCATCAGCGGCCTATTCTTCACCACTTTACATGAAGTCAGCAGGGCATGCGGATAATTACTGAGTCTCATGAATAAAGTTCCCTGTGTGACCTGTACTGCAGGATGTGGCACTAGCATTAACAGGTGGGTTAAATCAGTCCTATTTGCCTTCTGCTTGGGTTGTAGTTGCTTTAAACGCAATTTGCTTTGCTGCCTTGTGTCTTCTGTTATAGCCAAACGACTCCTGGAGCATTTTGACTCGGTGAGGTCATAGGTTTGTTTCCACAGCAGAGGAACAAGGCAGGTTCAGGAGAACCGGGCCACTGGAGCACATCTCTGTTTTGGAATTTGGGAAGTTTACTTTCCACCAAATAATAGCACTTGCACTTAGCCTTAGACAAACCTGCTAACAAGGTTTGGTTCCAAAATGAAATCTAGTATATTATGGTTCTCAAATATTTACAGGAGAAGCACCATTAAAATATTTGTTTAGCACCGGATGCCTTACAGATTTACAGTTGTGTATTTACAAAAAAAAATAAATAAATGCTAGCATGGTTTGCTAACGCACAAGCTGTCACTCCTCAGAAATTCCATTCTGCAGCAATTTCGAAAACACATGTACACTATTTAGCAGACAGTGAAATGAAGTGCTTTGTAGTACTCTCCATCACAAGGCACTGTATTGTGCATTATGACAGGGTACAAGTGCGACAACTCAAAATGTGCTTCATTTAAGCTAATCCGACTATCATCATCAATGTTTCTATAGTGGGGGTCATTCAGTAACATCTAAAGATAACCCATAATCATAAATGAATAAAAAAGGCAAGAGTCAAAACCAAGAAGTTGTTCAAATAGGAAACAAGGTTCAAAGAAACCAGGCTTGAACACAGAACAGGTGAACACATTAGGGTAATCATCCGATGAGAGGGCAGGGCAGAGACAGGACTAGAAATGAAACAAAAGCACATGAGATGAACCTAAAACAAAACATCATAGATGTAGAGCCTGTTGCTCTGGGAAGTGAAGTGAGAGGTCACATTAATAACACATATCCTGCTAGTACAAATATGCTAGGATCTATCTATATTGTCAAGATAAAACTCTGTTGCAAACAAGTTGGTACAGTAGAAAAAGCAATACAAGTCTATTTTTTTTTTCTTAGTGACTCAGCTGTTCAGACAGGCAGGGGAAGTTCAATCCAATGCTTGGATGCCAGTATGGAACAGAGATTTGATACCGATCTTTCTTGTGTCTTGAGGGATGGTCATAGTAGAACTGCTAGAGGCTCGGACGGAGTGTGCAGAGTGGGTTTAGTAAGGTAGAGCCGGGGTCTCTGACTGGGCTTGCAGGTCAGCAGGAGTGGTTTAAATGTGCTGCAGGCAGCTACATGGAGCCAGTGAAGGGAACATAGAAACAGGGTGGTATGGGTGACTTGGGAAATTGAAAACAAATTGTGCAGTTCTGGATCTGTCAGAAGGTTCAGATGGTGTGCAAGGAGCAAGTTCAAGATTAGAAGGCATTGGACATGCCTCAGAATGTTCAGAGTGGCCTCAGAACAAGTGTTCTTATGTGAAAATATTTACTTTGAATGGGAAAACTTACCATAAAAAGCAATCCACGTACAATAACAGCCAATTAGTTTCATGCTGAGTGAACTTTAACATGTGAATTTGTACATTTTGGATGTTTGAGCCAACAGAAAATAAATTACGAAAAGGTCCAACAAAATGGAGGGAACTGCTACAGAATTTCAGCAAATGATCCCAATGTCTAGAAAAAGAAATAAATCCAACATCATATCACACCAGGATTTAATTTTTGCTCCATCCTGGTGAAGAAAATTCAGCGGGAATCATGAACTCAAATCCTGCCAATGACACAAAACTAAACATTAATTACAACTTGTGTCACACAAGTTGTTTTGCATGCTGAGATCTGCGATTTCCATCAAATTATTAAGAATGTCATAGATTATCGACTTTTTGCTAGTATGCATTTTTATTATAATTGGTTAAGGTCTTATTCAGTACAGAGAGTGTGATACAGAATCTGATAAATTCCCTGATGAAATAATTTACAGTGACAATAAATTCTTCATGAGGCTCTGCAGACATGTACAGCAGCATATGACTTTCACTTAATTATTATAGTGTTTCTTCATGTAGTTTTATATGAGCAATATTCTGTCTGATTATGGACATTATATGATATATTGTTTTAATCATGGACACCAAGATCCAATATATACTGTATATATATATATATATATATATATATATATATATATATATATATATATATATATATATATATATATATATATATATATATATATATATGAATTAAAATAAACTTACATTATTTAACCCGATTTGCAAATCAGGATTGTTATACAAATTTGCAGGCTTTCAGCTGTTAGCGATGGACAAATCAAACAAGAGCAATTGAAATAGTTCACTGAGGTTTCAGTGAGTACAGTAAGGCATGTATTAACTGCAGAACGTTTCCATGCCAGAACTCCAAGACATTCACCACTACTGACCCAACGGTACAAGAAAAGTCGCTCAAAATCATATAAATAATCCACAGAAGTTTTGGGATTCTGTTCTGTGGAGTGATGAAACAAAACCAGAACTTTTCAGCACGATGGATCAGCGCTTTGTCTGAGGAAGAAGAAGGAACAAAGATCACTCTGTCCACAGTGAAGCATGGTGGTGGCTCAGTGATGCTCTGCGGCTGCTTTGCATCCTCTGGCACTGGAAACCTGCAGCGTGTGGAAAGCACAATGGATTCCTTGAAGTATCAGGAAATCCTACTAGAAAACCTCATCCTGTCGGTGAGGAAGCTGAAACTTGGGCGTCATTGGACCTTTGAACAGGACAATGATCCCAAGCGTACCTCAAATTCCACCACGGCTTGGTTGCAGAAGAATTTATGGAAGATTCTACAGGGCTGTCACAATCACCTGTCTTGAACCCCATAGAAAATCTCTGGTGGGATTTGAAGAAGGCGGTTGCAAGACGCAAACCGCAGAATATTACTGAACTGGAGGTCAGTGCTCATGAGGAACGGGAGACGATTCCTCAGGAACACTGCTAGAAGCTCTGTATCTCATTTACAGCAGGTCATAACAGCAAAAGGAGCTCTACTAAGTCCTAAAGATGCTCTCCATGAAAGGATTGAATAATTTTGAAACTGGAGAAATCATTATAAGTTGCCTTTTCAGTTGGATTTTTGGGGAAAAACAACTTTTGAACAAGCATTCATTGTGTTGAACTATTTCAATCACTTTTGTCAATCTGCTCATAGCAAACAGCTGAAAGTCTGTACATTTTGGCAGTAAACCTGATTTGCAATAGGGGTTGCAACTGTATATATATATAAAGACACAAAAACACACATATAATATTTTATTTCATAGTAAGACAAAGGACAGAACCAACCAGAGAGGACACATAAATGCTCGCAGAGATTTTTCTGATGATACAGCGTCCTCATCCTCTTTGCCCGCTGCTTAATTACTTCATTAATTATCCCACACTGGGAAAAAATTGGGAATGTTTAACAAGAAGTCATTAGTTAATCTTCCTTTACAATGCCCAGACATAAAGGTCAATGGCAAAAATCATTTCAAATAAAACACACACACACACACACAGGCCTGGAAATACGGTCAACTACTTTACAGCATACACAATAACTCATTTTTAACAGCTCTCCGATTCCACTCTAGTCACTGAGCGCAGAACTTTTAAAGGGCTCTACGTTAGAGACCCGCTTCAGCCGCAGTAGAAATAAACACTGCTATGTTCAAGATTTATTGCCTTACAGTATCTTTCGTTTTTGTTCAGCCAGTGATTATTTTCTTGAAGACCTCATAGTGCTCCTTCTACACCACACCGAGTGTCCTGATGAAGACTCGCTTTAGTGTATGATACTGTATGTAAGGAAGGTAAGAATTGGGGTCATGCTGTTATAAGAAATGAATCGAGATTTCCCCCATGTTAAAAAATTCACAGCTTTACCTCTGACTGTTACAAAGCCCCGAGACTGGAGACTCCTTCAATAAGTGTTTTTTTTTAAATGTCTCTTTCAGCAAATCAATGGTCACGTGTTTGTTTTGGGGGCTGGAGTGTGATTTGAAACTGGAACTAGTGTCCAAGCTTCTGTTCTAAAAAAATAAAAATAAAAATAAAAATGATCAACTCCTTCTAACCAATCAGATTTGAGAATTCAACAGCATTGTTATATAAGGTGCTTTTAAGCTTTTTCGAATCATAATCCATTTCCTTCCATAGATTGCTCTTTTTTTAGTATGAGTGCTTCACATTTCATTTCCGTCTATGGCTTTTCAAAGGCTTTCAGACCATATCTGAGAAATAAAACCATACCTTCTTTCAAAACCTTGTCCTTCACTCTTTAGATAAATGTATGCGTCTTTCGAATCCTGTATTATTCAGCATTATATCACTGCACATAGATTCCCATTGAAATTGCAGCCGAATGTGTTTTTTTCTTTTTTCTTTTCCTTTTCCCCCCAGCTTAGTCAAACAGATTGAAAATCCAATTCTGTCACCATATCTTCATTTTGTAATGTTGACGAAGGGAACACATAAAGAATGGCAGTTAATGGAGAGCCATGTTGACCTATGCAGAATCGACCTGAAACCCTTTCTCCCTCATATGCATCATTTACTCAGTAATATAACACGCTTTCTGTGTGCTGAAGTAAACATAAACAAAGACCAGCAATTGATGGAATACTAAATAAAATGTAAACAATGTCTTTTTTTTCCCTACCTTTGGCAGTTGAGGTGTTTACATACATCTCTACAGGTTCATATGGAAATGAATTCCTGCCTAATTAAACAATATCACACGAGCAAGAGTGTGTTTATGTGGAATATTAGCATGGTTTTGATTAGCCGAAGGCACAAGGTCTATGTTACAGCCGTGCTGATATTCACTATAATCACTTGTGCAATATTGCTTTCATACAATAATCCTATAAACAAGAAATTAATATTGAGTAAAGCGTATTTTGGACACAATATGAACTTGAGGCTACACTCTCTTTATAGCCCATTGGCTAGCTTGCTGGCTAGCTAACTGTTAAACATGATTCTGGTGAAATTGGCTTCGTTCTTCTGTTCCAATCTTTTATCTTCTTCTTCAAGCTGTCATATTTTAGATGAAAAGTTTTATTCATGAACAATGAACAATTTCCCATGCCCATTCCTTTGTGGACGGATGAGACCAATATATAACTTTTGGGTTTAATGAGACGGGTTATGTTTGGAGAAAGGAAAACGCTGCATTCCAGGATAAGAACCTTATCCAATCTGTGAATCATGGTGGTGCTGGTATCATGGTTTGGGACTGTTTTGCTACATCTGGTCCAGGACGACTTGCCATCATTGATGGAACAATGAATTCTGAGCTATACCTGTGCATTCTAAAGGAAAATTTCAGGATATCTGTCCATGAACTGAATCTCAAGAGGAAGTGGGTCATGCAGCAAGGGAACAACTAAGCACTCTAAGCACTCAAGTCATTCTACCAACGAATGGTTAAATAATAAAGTTAATCCTTTTTATTAATAAAGATTCTTGATACTAATTTTTAATCATCTCAAGCTTAAACTATATTGAACCAAAATGATGGGTCAAATATGTAGAATTGGAAATATTTCAGAAATTCCATTTGGTAAATTTGGATCAAAATTTTTTACCGTTTGCGTTAGAAATGATGCAAACAATAATAAAAAAAAAGCTGTTCCTCATATTGTAATGAATTATATATTTTTTTATTTATTTTATATATTTATTTATTTTTGGGGTTGGGTTGGGTTGGTAGGTGGGGGGGTAGGGTTGCATTGTATAAGCCAAGTCTGCATTTACTCCAAGTCCCTGTGTCCAAACAAGGCTTATTGAAGAAAATCAGCTATAAGGAACTAAGATGCAAATAACAGCAACTACAACGAAACACCGCACAGGAAGAAAGAACGATTCTGTAATTTGTCATGTCAATGCCTAAAACTGTTTTTTTGTTGTTTTTGATGCTGCTCTGACACCCTTATTTCTCCATCTGCGGATTAATAAAGTGTTAATTTAAAATGGTGTCACACTACAATTCCCAGAATGCATATCAGCAGACAAACATGGCCGACCAGGAGTCTCCTTCCCAGCACTCACACTCACTGAACACATTCAAGGTCACCAGACTTCTAATCACACACACCTGAACCTAATTACCACACACCTATATAGCACACACACTCCAGGACATAATAGCCATTATCATCACTGCTGCCTGATACAACTGTCAACAAATGTAGAAAGAAATATATATCGTATTAAGAATGAAAGATAGAAAGGCTAATTTTGTAAGCACATTTTTTTTAATAATAAGAGAAAATAAAAAAAAGAGATTATGCAGCTTGTAGAAAGTAAGAATTAAAAAAAGTTTCTTTGTCAAAATGTTGGGGGGAAACAATGAAGGAAGAGAGAAAGAGAAATGTTCAACTAGAGGCTTAGCAACTACTGGCTAGTTTGTAATTAAATCTGTATTTCTGTACAAGTCGCACTACTTGTTCTTAAGGCAGAACATACCGTAATTCTCGGACTATTGCGTGCACCTGAATATAAGCCGCACCCGCTAATTTTAAGAAGAAAAAACAATTTTGTACATATATAGGCCGCACTTGTCTATAAGCTGCAGGTGTCCACGTTGTAACTGTCACGATCCGCGACGTAAACGAAGCAGGACGGATGCAAGTGCAGTTAGGATGAGAGCTTTTATTGAAACAGAGGAGAGCAGACTCAAGAGAAACAAGAAACACAGAACATGACCAACTCAATGAGCTAAGCTAACTAAACCAACTAACCTAAACATTAACTATGACATGAAACAAAGACTCTATATCTATACTCTATAAACCACTTCTACATCTATATTCTAAACTAAGTCTACACCACTCTAAGCTATACTATCCACTACTAGGCTATAAGCTATGCTACAAGCTACAAGGCTAAGCTATAAGCTACTAGGCTACAGGCTAAGCTATAAGCTATGCTATACGCTAACTAAGCCACATGGCCTGAACAAAGACTCTAACTATATTCACTATCTAAATCTAACTCTATATCTAATTACCCGCGTTGTGTGTGTCATGGCTCCCGGTATATATTTACACACTCTAGCCAAATTGCTAACAGCTACGGGCAATACCAAAACACACGTGACTTGACAACACATGACAAGACGGGGCGGAGACATGACGTCAAAAATATGCATTTCTTCGTGTGTTTTCCCTGATGAGGGGGTGTTCCTGAAGCGCAAAACGACTGATCTGAAGAATGTAGTGTGAGCGCGTTAGATTTAATTCGAACAGTTTCATTGGTCCACTGTGACCTGATGGGTCATTTCATTTGTTCGATGTGACGAAGCTACATGTTTTGGCGGCATGAAACTCGTTAGCCCCTAAAAATCCATAAATTAGCCGCGTCATTGTTTAAGCCGCAGTGTGTGAAAAAAGTAGCGGCTTATAGTCCGGAAATTACGGTAGTTAATAGGTCATACGCTCCCTGTAAAGTAATGCATAGTCGCATAGAATGAAGTATATATTTTTCTCAATTCAATCAGCCTTCAAATGGTAAACAGGAAATAGCTTGAACTGGGTGACCTGAATGTAAAAAGCTTGAGAAAGACGTTATCAAACTCAACGTTAAACTTTTCCTTGAAAAAGATCTTAACAGCCCACACAGGGAGGAGAAAAATTGGAAGAAAAGCTTAATTCATGAAGAAATTCATTCTCCTTTTAATTGATGGATAACAAAAGAAAACAATACAGTCCTTGAAAGCAAATTAAACTCGCCTGTCAGAAACTGAAAAAAAGTGAGATTTGGCAGGACATAAACAAAATAAATGCAAAAGGCTGCAAGGGAGATAAAGAAAGTTAGGAAGAAGTGGAGCAAAAACCAGCACATATGTCAATCCATCCATTCATCTTCTACCACTTATTCCTTCTTCAGGGTCACGGGGAACCTGGAGACTATCCCAGGGAGCATCGGGCACGAGGCGGGGTTCACCCTGGACAGGGTGCCAGTCCATCGCAGGGCACAATCACATACACACTCACACACCCATTCATACACTACGGACAATTTAGACACGCCAATCAGGCAACCATGCATGTCTTTGGACTGGGGGAGGAAACCGGAGTCAGCACATAGGTCAACATCATAAATATCCAAAGGATGATGTCTGTCTCGTAAAACATTTTGGCGAACATGCGGTTCTTCATCATCAATTATGAGCTCATCGACGTAAGCTAACCTGTCTGCCGTCTCATTCCGACAGTTATTCCTGGGCAGAGGCTTCCGTAAATATTGAGTTGGAACGTAGAGTTACGTTTAAACAAAGTTTAATGGTGCTACTCAAAAATAATTACTGGTTCATATGTTGTGACTTGGTGCCTCTTTACGTCGCAACTAGGTTAAGTTGTAACTTAAGCACAGCTGGTGCAACCGGCCACAGACGGAACTCGATCACTACACCCCTATAACACACACACTCCAACACACTCCAACACACATCAACCATTATCTGCATTTGCAGCTGTCTCTACTGCCTTACAAAACCATTAAAGATAAAGTAATAAAGGGTGATTTTTGTAATTAAAAACTTTGCTAAAAAAAAAAGAAAGAATGAAAAAGTTTATATTGCTGTCAAGAATGAAGAAAGTAAACAGAGTTCTAGATAAGAACAACTGCAATAAACACTGTTTAAAGAACAGAACAGAATAAAACGGAGAATTTATGTGGAATAAACTATTAGTGATTATACGGCTTTTGTGTGTGTGTGTGTGTGTGTGTGTACAGCTTGGGGCTGTCCTCAGTAGCAGAATGTAGCTTCCACTTTATAAGAATTCCAACCAGAAGTAGGGCATCAGGATGGATCAGGTAGGTCCGGAGAGCAGAAAGAGTCAGGATCACTGGCATCTCAGGAGTATCATGTCGCTCGATTGAAGGAGAACGGGAGAGATAATGTCGCATAATGGATGAAAATCCTATTCATGGCAAGCTTGAGTAAATAAATGTTTTCAGCCTGGACTTAAACACTGAGACGGTGTCTTAGTCCCGAACACTAATTAGATGGCTGTTCCATAACGGTGGGGTTTGATAAGAGAAAGCTCTTCCCCCTGCTCTAGCCTTCAATATTACCAGGTGCCAACAAATAGCCTGCATCTTTTGATTGAAGTAGGCATGGCGGATCATAGAGGATCAATGGTTTGCTCGGGTACTGTGGCACGACACCATTTAGTGCTTTATAGGTCAATAGTAGTACTTTATAATCAATGTGAAATCTAACTGGGAGCCAATGCAGTGTGGATAAGATCGGGGTGATGTGCTCATATATTCTGGTTCTAGTACTCTAGAACTCTAGCTGTTGTGTTCTGGGCTAACTGGAGCTTTTTTATGCACCTACTAGAACATCCAGATAGTAAGGCATTACCGTAATCCAACCTAGAGGTGACAAAAGCATGAACTAATATTTCTGCATTGTGTAGTGACATATTTCTTATCTTAGAAATATTTCTGAGATGAAAGAAGGCTATTCTAGTAATATTATCTACATGAGCATCAAATGATAGACTGGAGTCAATAATCACAACAAGGTCTTTAACTGCTGCACATGATGAAACAGAAAGACCATCCAGAGTAACCGTGTGATCAGAAAGATTAGTTCTAGCTACACGTTAATACTCATCCATCGTCTGATGTCCTTTACACATTGCTCAACTTTATTAAGCTGCTGTCTGTCCTCTGGCTTCGCTGAAACATACAACTGTGTATCATCAGCATAACAGTGGAAGGTAATTCCATATTTACGAATAATTTGACCTAGAGGTAGCATATATAAAGTAAAAAGCAGTGGGCCTAAAACAGAACCTTGTGGCACACCAAATTTAACGTCGGTATGCGTGGAGAAGTTTCCATTTACATCTGCAAACTGATACCGATCGATCAGATAAGACCTGAGCCAGGAGAGGACTGTTCCCTTAATGCCAACAACATTTTCTAGTCTATGAAGGAGAATAGTGTGATCTATAGTATCAAAAGCTGCACTAAGGTCGAGTAACACAAGCAGCGAGACACAACCCTGATCAGAGGTTAGTAGTAGGTCATTTACTACTTTAACTAATGCTTTCTCTGTGCTATGATGAGGTCTAAATCCTGACTGATACATTTCATGAATATTATTCCTACAGTATGGATGTTCGAGCATACCTGCTGTGCTACATTTTCTAAGATCTTGGCGATGAAGGGGAAATCTGATCTCGGCGGATAGCTGGACAGTTGATGGGGGTCGAAGTCAGGTTTTGTAATCAGGGGTTTAATAACTGCCAGTTTAAAGCATTTAAGTACATAACCAGCTCTAAGGGAAGAATTGATTATTTTTAGAAGAGATTTGATTTTTTTTTTTCCAGAATAATCTGTTTGCAGAAACATGTAGGTAAGGGAGCTCGTATACGAGTTGATGATTTTGATGAAGAAATGAATGAAATTTGTTTGATCTCTCGAAGGGGAGTAAAGTAAAACATACTAATTATTGTTTTTATATTGTTATATTATTATCCCGCTGCTATATAATGATTGTGTGTATGTTTCCGTGGTGGATTTGTTCCAAGTTTTTTTTCGCTACCGTGTTGAATAGAAATCTAGGTTTGTTCTTGTTTTCTTCAATTAGGGTGTAGAGATTAGACTGATCTAGCACCACTAAGAGATTTTCTATAGTTCCAGTGGCTCTCCTTCCATGCTGTTTGAAATACTGCCAATTTGGTTTGACGCCGTTTACGTTCTAATTGTCGAGTGGTTAAACATTTTTCTTTTAAGTGGAGCTACCTTATCTAGCATGTAGGGGAACGTTGACTCCAAGCCTTCAGTCACCTGATCAAGTTCTTTGGGATCAGACGGTGATCCAATTATAGCTGATATCTCTGGGAGGTTATAGCTGAAACTCTGTGCGGTAACTGACGAGAATTTGCGTCTGACATGGTAGCGTGGCGAGGTGCACGATACCCGATCGATACCCAATTTAAACGAGATGAGAGTATGGTCTGAGATAGCTTCAGACTGCGGAAGTGTGTCTATACTCTCTGTATTTAATCCGTATGTTAGGATAGGTTCTTTTGCCCCCCCAACTAAATACCTGAAGTGCTCGGAGCATCCTGAAATGAATTCAGGAATTTCAGCAGGAGGAGGCGACCTGGGCGTCAGATAATCCTGCGCTAAACATTCCCGCTGACACGCTGCCCACCCTCTCGGATACTTCGTTCCTCCGGGTAATGGGACGCAGGAGCGGATAAATGAATATATATGCATATGGATGAAAGCAGACAAAGTTAAAGATCATCAATTTCAGGAGGTCAGGCGCTGAATAATTCATGGAGGTACAAAGAGAGACGCAGAGAGCTCTAGGCAGTAAACAAAACAACATACAAATAAATAAGCGCACTGTGCGAGAGAGGAACGACGTCCTCGTGGGCTTCGTCTGTTTGTTCTGATAAAGTAGCAATTTAAAATGTGTGCACACACACACACACACACACACACACACACACACACAGAGATGCAAAAATGCCGGAGTATACGTAGTATAAAAATTTAATGACCTTTTAAGGAGTTTAGCTTCGCTCGCTACCCAGACACACACTTCGCCTCTTAATCCTCCACCTGACTTCATCTGCGTCTCACACACGATTTCTTTCTTTTTTTTTTTGGACTGACTTTAGCAGCAGAACAATCCTTTACAGAAAGCAGCACAGCTCACGTCTCCTCATTATCTACTCGAAGGGAAAACACAAAGTGCTGAAAGAAAGAACGATTCTGTAGTTAAGAATGTCGAATGAATTAAGAGAGAAAGGAAGAAAGAAGGAAAATATTCTGTAATCGTCTTGAAAAATCTGTACAAAGAAAAATAGTCAAAAACGACGATGGAAAGAAAGCCAGGAAGATTCAGGCATTCAGGAGCTGTGTACATGCTTTAACATCACCGCAGCTGTGATGTGCGTCGGTCATATAAAACGTGTCAAAGCACTGCATGCGCTTATCTACTTATAACGTTTGTGTGACCGTGTTTATACATTTTAAACATCATACGTGTTAACGAAGCGCAAAAACCGATAGTCATTCACGGTGCGACTCAGTTTACCGATCTGATCCTTTCTCATTTATTCAGCTTCACTAAGAGATATCCCAGGAATTCTGGCCCTGAGGCAGGAATACACCATGGATGAGGTGCTAGGTGTGCTGGGAGGAAACCAGGGAACCCAGAGGATACGCACAGGGACACCGGGGGAACATGCCGACGTCAGGATCGAACCAGGGACCCTGTAGTTTAGCGGTGGCAAGGTGTGTTGATTTTTGATTGTTTGTGAATATTTAATTGAATCAAACAAACAAACAATTGTGTTTCACTGATAAATACCTTAAATTGTGATCCGGAAAATCAGTAAGACACAGGTTTGAGCTTACAGGACAAAATGATGGCAGGTTTATACGGTTATTCTTTCTAATAGTTTTTGAACAAATAAAAAAAAAATAAAAATAAAAAATACGGTTATTTCTGTGCAAATTGATTCATTTGAAAGAGTCATTTGAAAACGATTCATTTATGCACTGGTCATAACTAACCCACAGGTTGTGTGTGTGTGTGCAACATGAAGATTTGTGTTGATTCATCCACTGACCTCCACTGACTTGAGAAATCCAATCAATGGCCATTGTGATGCGAGCTCATTCATCCTCTGCTTTTTCCCGTCATCGAGTCTGGTGCCTGAGAAGATTCAATTTAGATGAATTTTGACCCCTGAGACACGCATTATTCAGCGTTGCTCTATGTAATCTCATTTGGCATGTTTTCAGGATAAAGACATGTATTCACATATTCTCTCCTCTCTGCTAGATTCTGTGAATCTATGCTAAGGTATGTTTAAAAAAAAAAAAAAAAAGATTTCTATTAGTCGTAACTAAATAGCTTGAGAATACAGTATATTGGCACTAGATTGATTCCATTAACTCTTGTGAATGCGTTGGCCTCCAACAAAGCTTCTTGAGAGTAGAACATGTCAAACAAGAAGAGAATTATTGCGCTTTCGGCTGCAAAACTACCACCCAAAGTGTCATTTTATTACGCATCTCACCTACACGGAGGTCTCAGGAGCTTCCTAACAGAAGTCATCCTTCAACTTTTGTTGTAAAACCGTGTCTTTTTTTTGGAGATTAAGCCGTCAGGGTGCCTTTATTTTGTTTTAGCTGTTAGCCAGTATCACACGGTTCCGATTCCTAAGTTAAACACGTCGGTTATACATTTCAGTATGTTCATGTTCACAACCGAGTGATCACGGAGTGCTCTAAAATAATCAGTTGTTCAAAAAAAAAAAAAAAAACACAAAAGGTTTTGGTAAAACAGGTACAGTATTTAATCATGAAATTCGAAGAGCATGCTTATTGATTATCCATAATGTGCACTCACCATAGTAATCTGAATCAATTTAACCTGTAAAGGATGGAGACAAAATATAAAATATATGTATATATATATATATGTTTCATGTCTTTGGTGCTTTCCGTTTGTAGTTTTAAAGGAAATTTCTGATATAAAAACAAATAATAATTCATTCAAAATCAATTTGTAAAACAAGACCTAAACAAACGTGAACATCAAACCATTAAATTATATAATTAAAAATTGAAAAGTAAGATTATTATTATTATTATTATTATTATTATTATTGACCTTTTTTTATCCCTTTTTTCCCTAGATTTTTATTCATACATTTCTAATCATGGATTCGAAACATTACAGGGAAACAAAAGTCAAATGAAAGAAATTTCTGATACAGAAATATAAAATGAGTGGGGGGAAAAAATCTAACATAGGACAAATTTAGAAAATGAATTCCCAAAATAAATGAAAATGTAATAACAAATCTGTGGAATATTCCTTTAACATGGAAACATTAAATCATTAAAAGTAGCTAGTTACATTTGAAAAGCTGTTATAAGGATTCATTTTTAACAATGGAGCAGGAATGTAAAAAAATAAATAAATAAAATAGATATCATTTCTGTTCAGAACAAAGAATTTCTAATTCCAAATACAAATTACTCTATTCTATATCATTTCAGTGGTTCTGATGGCAGTGGTTTGCGTCACACACTCCTGGAGGAACTACAGAACTCCTGGCGTTCCACAAGGCTCAATTCTCAGTCCTCTTTACTGTCCCATCTACAATCTTCATTAGACTTTGAGAAATAAGAGAAAAAAAAAGTATTCCCATTTGAAAAAGATGCAGTTTAAACCATACGGTCCATCAAACATGCTTAACGTGATCTCTTCCTTACAGAGAGTGAATTTGTATGGCTTTTGCCTTACAGAGCACTTACAGAAGCGAAACAATTCATATCTGCAATAGGTGTGTGTGTGTGTGTGTGTGTGTATATATACGTTCTCATTCATCATAACCAATACGCTGGGATGCATTTGGTTTAAAAGGGTCACTGTCGCAAATCGATCAACAGTGATGCACTGTGCTGAAAATAAATAAATAAATGAAAAATTCCGATTGCTATGGGACTAAAAGGCTTAAAAACTAAAGCTGGCTTTAGGCCGTATTGAATCATTTCGAATTTGCTGAGAACTTCTCCATAGTTCATCTCAATAAATCCAAGGAAAATAACAGAGGGGGCATTTTATATAGTTCATTCCATTATTGTAATTACTTCAGATGTCCAAGTGAGGCCAAAAGCTAGGCTCCGGTTAATGAACGAGCTGGGACATAGGAGAACTTCCATTTTAGCAACTTCTCTCCCAGCCTCGCTTTTTTTTTTTTGTCCAAAAGTCAACTCAGCTCAGAGGTCTTGAGATGAGGAATTAGACGTAATAGTTTTCCACTAAAGATTCAGAGAAATTAATGATTTGCTTTCATCTAAAGGAAGGTTCCAGCACCCTCATAATCCTGAGCGTCTCCTCAGTAACCGCAACTGATGTGTATGATGAATTTGATGTGTGTGTATGATGTTGTCGAATATATGATGATGCATCATGTACGCGATCAAATGCATAGACGATGATGTATGTGATGCTTAGATGTTGCTCACGTACTCGGATGCCATGCAGGAGGCATTCATCCCACTCGTCCTATGAAAAGAGCTGCTAATTAGATTAGATTGGATGCTTGATGGGTGTGTGATGGATTTGTGATGGAGGATATTGGTGGATATTCTGCTATCCATGTAATGCAGATGCCCTGATTTGTAAGTTCACAGTAAATGAGACCTTCAGCGCATGGAGCTGGCTTTGTGCACAGGGGCATTGTCGTGCTGGAACAGGTTTGGCTCTCTTCGTTCCAGTGAAGAGAAACTAACGCTACAGCATACAAAGACATTCTATACAATTGTGTGCTTCCCGCTTTGTGGTTAACAGTTTGGGGAAGAAACACATGTATGTGATTATCTGGCTTCCAACATACTTTTGGCCATATAGTGTATTATCTAGAACCAAGGTTCTCAAAATGTGTTCGAGACCCATACAGTACCAGCGTACCTGATTAAAAAAATAATAATAATAAAATACAAATAAATTGTATTATACTCACCATTATCAAACTCAATATTTTTTTTTTAATTATAATTATTGTGTTACTCTAGTCTTTATACTCTTTAAAAGGTCACTTTGTGAAATATTTAAGAACTTGAAAACCCATATGTCTTTTAAATCAGTGGTCCCCAACCTTTTTTGCGCCACGGACCGGTTTAATATCAGACAATATTTTCACGGACCGGCCTTTAAGGTGTGGCGGATAAATACAACAAAATAAAATGATAGGACCGGCATAAAAACTGGGGTATTTTTAAAATATAATAATAAACGTGAATCCAATGTGAAATCGGAACTTTATTAGCAGCGTCCTCGTAACATCGTCTCTCCCCCCTAACGCTCTCTGGTCTCTATGGTAAGGTTTCAACGTATCACGTGACCGAGACAAGCGTCTTCATGCGTCAAGAGTGAGTCGTATAAGGATGTAACGGAGAGAATCCGCTCATTTTTCAGATCCAGATCATAAATAAAATGGAAATAATGTAAGTTATTTATTCTTTCTGTGCGGCCCGGTACCAAATGACCCACGGACCGGTACCGGTCCTCGGACCGGGGGTTGGGGACCACTGTTTTAAATAATCCGATGTATTGTGTTCGGTGAATGGAAAGTTCCAGATTTAAAAAAAACAAAAAAAAAAAAAAAAAAACAATGGTTCTAATTTTAATTATTATTTATTTTACAAATCCATGTAATGAGCCTAATATTCAATTTGATTATTTCTTTAAATTTGTACTGAAGGAGTATATGAAATTTATTTTACAGTTAAAGGGGTTCCCGTCTGATTACAAAAAACAACAACAACCACAACAAAAAAAAAGTCTGATCTAGTGATCTAGCTTATGTCAGGCGGTTGTAGACAGGAACGGAGGCAGGTGAAGTTCGACTTCTTTATTAAACATAAATATGAAAACTCAAATCAAAAACGTAGCATAAACAGACCAGGAGCAAACGTGGCATAGACAAACTAGGAAACCGCTACAATATATATAATATAATATAATACTTGTGAACCGAACTGCTAGAATCCATCGCATTAATCTAACTAATACCAAGCGACGTGCTCATTAACCAAGGCGTTTAAATCCTAGTGCTCATTAACCCATAAACACAAACACCCCTGACAAAAACAAGGAAGGAAGTGAGCAAAACCATGGTCACGTGACCTGACCGGGGCCACAGTGCCATCTGCTGGCCATATCGTGACAGCTTACGTCTAGTAAGCTCATTCTCCTTTTCAGATCCCTCCAAAAATCTGGTTGGAAATTCAGCTTTTCATGTTTTCCAGTAATAATAAAGTGAAGATTTCCTCACGTCAATGCATATGTAGGGAAATTACAGGCACTCATGGCACTTTGTTCATGTGTTAACCATTTTTACGGTTTTACTCAGCTGAGATTGGATACTTGAATTTGAAACATGACTCAAAAACTCAAGAAAAGCAGAACTCCAGGTAGCATTTCTTCAGCAACACACAACTTTACTACTACAGACCAGAAATACAAAATTCTCTCATTAAACATGTAAAGCATGTGACCGAAATGTGAATTTATAACTGCAAGCTATGTATGCGGTGGAACACTGAATGCATTGAGATGAGTTGGACATGAGTCTCAATGCTGGTCTTATGGAATAAACCATGATGTTATATGCATTGCAACCACGCAGGCATTTATTATAAAAAAAAATAAAAATTTATTATAAATAATGACGTCCACGAAACAACTTTCATTCCTTCATCAGCCTCTCTTTTTTTTCTGTCAGGTTTTTCCCTCTAAAATATATATATATTTTTAAATAACATCATAACCCACAGCGTGTCAAGTTACAAGCCAAAAACCATCAAATTGTCTGTCCTGAACAGAGTTGGATGTAGCGTATGACAAAGTAGTAGAAGTAATGTAACGCATTACATTTTTAATGTATGTCGTTTGAATAACATTAAAATCACATTACAATCACGCTACAGCATTGCACTTTTATTGTTAAGAAAACAATATTAAGTAAAAAAAATCACGTTTTGCCCACGAAGATTTTTTTTCCTTTAGCCCCAAATAATTCTCCACTTGGTGCGTAAGAGTACATCAGTAAAAGAAGACAAATCAGACAGGGTTTACAGGAAAATACATGGAAACGCTCGTGTCTTATTGGCTGACAGGCTCTCAATTCTGCTAAACGCTAACTCGCAGTCCATGTGAGGAAAAATGGATATATTTTTAAACCAGTAACGGGGGTTGACACTGAAACCATAGCATCATCAGATGCTGAGCAGGAAAACAAGGTGCGTAAATGTCTACATGATTTCCAGTTTCAGTGAACGTGATATGAGCAGAGCGTAAGGAAAGACAATGTACTTTTTCATGGCGCTGTAGCAGCTAAACCCATACAATGATCGCTTAGCTCTGCCTCCTCTGCACTTCACCTCGACACCAAACTAGCCTAGTTAGAAACGTTTAAATATTTTATCGGCCTCGTAGTCCTACAAACAGCGACAACATCCGCGGCATGTTTTATGATTAAATCCAACTTTTTCTGATCATGTCGTACACTGACGTGCGCTAAAATGACTGAAAGAACTCCGTTTCACTTTGTAGTGTATTAGTGTAGGTTTGAAAGTACCATGAAGGTCAAGTCATTAGTAATCTGATGACTTTTTTACATGCAGTAATGAGTAATGGAATCAGATTACCGTTTTAAAGTAGTAATTAGTCATCTGTACTGGAGTATCTTTTTTGGAGTAACTTACCCAACACTGGTCCTGAGGATGTCAGAAAAAGATTAGATTTACCTCAGACAAAATACTAACACTGGAGACTCCTTCCATTACTGTTGAAAAACAAAAAACAACAACAACAAAAAAAGATATCCTCCTTACATAAATCTTACACCACATAAATGATAGCATTTCATTTAAAATATATATATATATATATATATATAATGTATGTATATATGTTTTTTTTATACACATATATATATACTGTATACATACATACATACATATACATATATATATATATATTAAATGAAATGCTATCATTTATGTGGTGTAAGATTTATGTAAGGAGGATATCTTTTTTTGTTGTTGTTGTTTTTTGTTTTTCAACATATATATATATATATATCTGTGTGTGTGTGTGTGTATATATATATATGTGTGTGTGTGTGTGTGTCTATGTGGAGCGTTCCACATACAAGTCCCCCTGAATGAGCTGTAACTATAGAAACATATTAGAACGTGTGCGTTATTATAAAGCTGTGATTTGCAGCTGCACTTGTGAGCTTAAAAAATGATATTAACAAATATTGTGAGTACAAAATGAATCAATACCTTCTGACCAATCACTGTCGAGATTTAGTTTGAAATAAAAGCAAGCAAGCAGACAAATACACAAATATAGGCGTGTGTTTTGTTATGGTTAGAGCATTTATATGGCATGTATTATTATAATGTATATGTATATATTATAGTATTATATGACATGTATTTGATGTGTAGTAGTGTATTAAATGGTGTGTGTTGGCCATAACAGATGCATTTGAAGTATGAAAAGGATCACGTGGTAACAGTTTGGTCTTAGAACATGACAAAGCATTTTTCTGCCCATGAGAGAAATTGATGATGATGATGATGATGATCTAACTCCTGAGTAAATGTGTGCATGTCGGTGTGTCGGTGCTCTGAGATCTCTCATCGTCTCCTGAAATGAAGCCCAGGCAAGAATAATGGTTATGTCTGCAATTATTAGTCATTATGTCATATCCCTGCGATTATAAGCGGTCACTCATGTCCTGACCTCGGCTTTAACACCGAAACTGAAGAAGTTCACTGGCAGGAGTTTAGTGGGAGAGACGGTAACTGTTCTAACTGCCTCCAGGAATATCGTTCCCTTCTCGTACTGTCTCACACACACACACACACACACACACACACACACACACACACACACACATGTTCTAATGACAGCTTTCCAGTATGCACAGAAAAATATTAGAAGCAGGATAAATAATGTCAACCTTAGAGCTAATTTTCACACCTGATATTCGGAATATCTCCAAGAAGTTATTCTGGAACTCGGTTTCAATAAGAACAGTTTATATGGCGACCTATTAAAATAAACTGCGTTTTAATATTTGAGAGTAAATGACTATATGTGAGATGTAATAAATCAATGAATAAACATTTAGTCCATGCTCACGTTCTGTTCACAAATGTATATCTATAACTCTGTAGGTACAGTCTGGGTGATGAGACCACCATCGCTAACCACCCAACAGAACAAACCTGTTGTCAAGCCTTTTCTTACAAACCCACGAGTGGTTTTCAAGCATTAACGCACAATTCAACTCGATAGGTGCTTCACGAGAACCTGACGAGTGCCATCAGATCAATCAGAGCACTTAAAACACTAACTGGAGGCTGAGAACCGGAACTGAGAACCACTAGAACCTCTCTGTTTCTGAACTAACACTTACCATCATGCTAACATCACTCCCACCATACTTGTTTTGCTTTCTCACCTGCACTTCTGATCCGTACACCATTTCTCTCTTACCGCTTTTAGTGCTACACCAGTGCGTGCTCTCTCTCTCTCTCTCTCTCTCTCTCTCACACACACACACACACAACCATTCTGTAGGGCGCCTCTGACATTTATACTGATCACAAAACAGCGACGGGTGATTAAGAGACGGCTGTATGAAGACGCAGCTAATGATGGCAGACATTTCCTGTTTAAAAAGATCTGAGAGGAACTACATGTGCAGACGGTGTCATTTACAATGGCCTAACGATCTTTCATATTCTCTCGCTCTCTCGCTCTGTCTGTCTCTTGCACTCACACTCACAAGCCGAATCCTTTTGTTAAGGCTATTTAGGAAGCGTACTGAGTGGGGTAAACGCACCGGAAATGTGCCACATGAATGAACTTTCCTCGCCTACAGACGCTGCTTCCTCTGGATTATTCTAGCTTCGAGCTTTGAGGATTTCTGTGGTGTTGAAATGTGAATGTCTATTCCGTCCATTTTATATACTAGTTAGCACTTATAATGCACTGGATCACCGGGGAGCCTGGATCCTATCCCAGGGAACTTTGGGGACAAGGCAGGGACACCCTGGATGTCGTGCCAATGCATTGCAGGGTCACGATCAGACACATTACAGGCAATTTAGAGATGTCAATCACCCAAAGAGCTTTACACTGTGTCTCATTCATCCATACACACACACCCACCAATGGTAGCAGAGCTGCCATGCAAGGCGCTAACTTGCCATTGGGACCAACTTGGGGTTCAGTTTCCGGACAGTAATGTCAAACCACATTCTCGTTTGTGTTTGGATTGTGCCCTTGGCCGTCATTTTTATAGACACTCCTCAACGTCAGGGTCGAGTTTGACTGGTCATCCCGGACTTTGTTAAACTGGCTCCTTACACAACACGATCTTTGTAGGAATTGAATCTAGATGAAACATTTCCACGTTGTATGGGTGAAATATTTTACACATTTACAGCAGTTTGGCAAACACTCTCATCCAGAGCAACTTACATTTATCTCATTTATATAACTGAGCAGTTCAGGGTGAAGGGCTTTGCTCAAGGGCCCAACAGTGGCAGGATGGCAGCGCTTGGATTTGAACTCGTGCCCTTCCGAGCAGAAGTCCACCATCTTAACCAATAAGCTAACGCTGCCAACGAATATTTATTGATTTAGTTATTTTATTTATTTATTTTTTTTAATATCAGCCCGGAATTCCAATCTGTTTCCCCAAGTCCTGGCGTTAGAAAGTACAACCTTTTTTGGTCATTTACATTACAATGTAAGTAACTTTTGGCCCCAATATTACGTACTAAATAAATAAATAAATAAATAAATTCATATTAATGTTGATCTGTAGTCTACAACACTCTGGGTCACAATTTTGATCTGTCTTGCTGTAATAATCTACATAAAAAAATATAATAATAATAAATAACTGTATGAGGGTTTTATTATGGATAATGTAGCTTTTATTAATCTCAAACAAAATGTACATCTGAATAATAATAGTAATAATAACAATAATATGGAAATGTGGAAAATTCATAAGCTTCGTGAACTCCTTTATTGATTTTCTTTGTTTATTCTTCAGTTTTTCCAAACAATATCAGCGTGTCAAGCCATATTTCTAAAATAAATGCTACTGCTGTTGCCATATTTGCATCTAAAAAGCTGTTGAACTCAGTAGAGACGCTGATGCATAATGCATGACTGTATTCTTTTCTGAGTTTATTTAAGAAAGAAATATAAATTGCAATGTTTACATGAATGGTGTAAAAAAAGCAGTTCATTTATAGCCTTGTTTACACCTCCTCCATGATGCACTTATCTGTTTACACACAAACAAGACTCCCCTTCTTTACAAAAATAAATAAATAAATAAATCAAAAATGAAAAATCCAGCCTTTCCGAAGCTCCCAATGTGCTTTTCAAGCTTTACTCTCTTACTGTGGTAATACTCCAATTATTGAAAACGCTACACATGTCGTCCTTCTGTTTACGACGCTACGCAAAAATAGACTGGAGCGATTAGAGCTTTTACAACCGCTCCTACATCTATCCTCCGTCAAGTGTGAATTTGCTTTGGATCACGTTTATATCCATCTGCTTCCGTTCTTTCAGTAGTTCAGTTATATCCAGGCTTTCGGCATTGCTAATTTATTTTATTTTATTTTATTTTATTTATTTATTATTTTCCCACTGCAGAGAACTTCTTAAGCCAATCTTACTCACTTGGGTGTACGAAGAAATCAATTTATTTCATTTGTCACTTAATCTATCATTAATACTATTTGCAACGGCTCAGCATTACATGAATTAGCTAATAAGCATTAGCAATAATCTACAGTGTGGTCTAAAAGTCCAAAATGATTCATTTCACATCACGTTCTCAGTAAGAACTCAGGAGAAAAGTAGAATCTTTACATGAAATTCAGATGTTCTTAATGACGTTTTATGTCAAATCTGGGGAACAACGTTCGATCCAATCCATCAGAGTGTTGTTTAAACGGAAAGCCATACTACTAGAGAAAAATCCAAGGAACCTTCTTTTGTATGAGAGAGTTCGCATGGTCAAGATCATCAATTTGTTTAGAAAGAGTGATCTACAAATAGCGCAGAATCTTGAATAATGACCATTTTGAACATTCCCTCTTTAACTTGGGCTCCGAATTGAAGACACTTCTAACCCTCTGGGTCAACAATAAATGAATACAAATAAATAAATAAATAAAATATTTGATGCCAATGGTTGTGGTTTTCTGGGTTGGGATAAAATGGAAAAATGTATGATAATAATAATAATAATAATAATAATAATAATAATAATAATAATAATAATAATAATAATAATAATAATAATAATAATAAAAGATGTGTCTGCTAAGAAACCTGCTCCATTTATTTATGAATGTATAAAACACCATCTCACCTTTTTAAGTCTGCTTTCTATGTGAGCGTATGACAGACTTTCATCCATTTAATAATAATAATAACTAAGGAGACCAAACAGGCATTTTAAATTATTTAATTAAGTAATAAAATTAATAATCCCCAAAAAGTAATAGAAACAAGACCTCAACGGTGTTCTATTCAATATACTATTAATGGGTGCGTGTGTGTGTTTTGTGTGTGTGTGTGTGTGTGTGTTGCAATATAGTGACACAAACCGATTTTTTTTTTAAATGGTATGACGAACAGGATATCTGTATACATTTCATATAGACCGCTAATGTGTTTTGAGTATGAATAATACACTGTTGAGTAACGTTGATAATATTGTACAGTACGTGCTACTTGAGCGTTACCATTTGCATGTACTCTTTGCTTGTTGATTGGTGGAGTTCTGCAGGTTCTATGTCTGTTGAATTCTCACAGGCTTGGGTTACACAACAAGTCGAGCGAACGTTCTGAATCCTGAACTGAACAAACCCGAGGAGTAAATGATCGGCGTGAGTGTGAAATCGGTTCGTTAGAAAGGAGTGCGACCGAGCTGCTGCGGAACTCTGACAGAGCCTCTGTGGTGTTAAACCGCCTCAGCTGTAATTCTGCCGCTGTTCATTTTTACCCCGGCGACCCGACTGCTGTGCTTTTTGGATCCTAAAATAGGTGCGTGCCCACTGGGGAAGAGTGCGCGAATATGTAACATGGCACTTCATGTTTCAGCGTGATACTGCGTGTCCTTGATGAGATCTATTGTGTTCCTTAATTGCCGTTTGAACAAATTAAACTCCAGGGGAAGCTTCTCGCTCTACAAAAGCAGTGAAGCAGACAGAGTGCACACACAACCCAACACAATGCTCAATAATAAAAACACCCCCTTTGGGAAATTTTTCTCACTATAATATCTTTTTTGAAATGAACAGAAGTGTCTAATTTTAGGATCTTCATGGTTCATTTTGTGGTTGTTGATTTCCTCCTACAGGCTTTTTAGTGATGCAGAAGACGAAAGTAAAATGTTCTGAGGAGAATTCTGGCTGTGTTCACACAGTTTCTCACAAAAGTGAGTACACACCTCACATTTTTGTAAATATTTGATTATACCTTTTCATGTGACAACACTGACAATGACACTTCGCTACAATGTAAAGTAGTGAGTGTACAGCTTGTGTAACAGTGTAAATCTGCTGTCTACTCAAAATAACTCAACACACAGACATTAATGTCTAAACCGCAGTGAGTACACCCCTAAGTGAAAATGTCCAAATTTGGCCCAAAGTGTCAATAATTTCTGTAGCCACCATTATTTTCCAGCACTGCCTGAAGCCTCTTGGGCATGGAGTTAACCAGAGCTCCACAGGTTGCCACTGGAGTCCTCTTCCACTCCTCCATGACGACATCACGAAGCTGGTGAATGTTAGAGACCTTGTGCTCCTCCACCTTCCGTTTGAGGATGCCCTACAGATTCTCAATAGGGTTTAGGTCTGGAGACATGCTTGGCCAGTCCATCACCATCACCCTCAGCTTCATTAGTGGTCATCTTTGAGGGGTTGTTATCCTGCTGGAATACTGGTAAATGGTAAATGTGCACTTATATAGCGCTTTTATCCAAAGCGCTTTACACTGTGTCTCATTCACCCATTCACACACACACTCACACACCAATGGTAGCAGAGCTGCCATGCAAGGTGCTAGCTTGCCATCGGGAGCAACTTGGGGTTCAGTGTCTTGCCCAAGGACACTTCGGTATATGGAGTCACCCGGGCCAGGAATCAAACCGCCAACCCTACGATTAGTGGACAACCCACTCTACCAACTGCATACTGCATACTTATCGTGCTCTGCTCCAGTATGTCACTGGGGATGCATGCCGCACTCATGCAGCCCCAGACCATGACACTCCCACCACCATGCTTGACTGTATGCAAGACACACTTGTCTTTGTATTCCTATCCTGGTTGCCGCCACACACGCTTGACACCATCTGAACCAAAGAAGTTTATCTTGGTCTAATCTTGGTCCAGAGGACATGGTTCCAGTGATCCATGTCCTTAGTCTGCTTCAGCAAACTGTCTGTAGGGTTTCTTTGCATCATCTTTAGAAGAGGCTTCCTTCTGGGATGACAGCCATGCAGACCAATTTGATGCAGTGTGCAGCGTATGGTCTGAGCACTGACAGGCTGACCCCCCACCCCTTCAACCTCTGCAGCAATGCTGGCAGCACTCATATGTCTATTTCACAAACACAACCTCTGGATGAGCACGTGCACTCAACTTCTTTGGTCGACCATGGCGAGGCCTGTTCTGAGTGGAACCTGTCCTGTTAAACTGCTGTATGGTCTTGGCCACCGTGCTGCAGCTCAGTGTCAGGGTCTTGGCAATCTTCTTATAGCCGAGGCCATCTTTATGTAGAGCAACAATTTTTTTTTTTTTCAGATCCTCAGAGAGTTCTTTGCCATGAGGTGCCATGTTGAACTTCCAGTGACCAGTATTACAACTTACAACAGTATTATAACTGCTCCCCATTCATACCTGAGACCTTGTAACACTAACAAGTCACATGACACCGGGGAGGGGAAATGGCTAATTGGGCCCAATTTCAACATTTTCACTTAGGGGTGTACTCATTTTTGTGAGATACTGTATGTGTGTGTGTGTGTGTGTATATGTATGTGTGAGAGAGAGGTGGAGAGTCATTGCAGTAAATAAAATAACATACAGTTGACATGATTCATACTAGTTTATACAATAAAATATTTTTGTGGTGGAATTTTTTAAAAATAAATGCATTTTTACAAATTTTGGTGTTGTATGATCTGCTACTAATCAACAAATTTCTGCCCCATTTTGTTGTACAAACTCTGACCAAAAAACCCCACAAAATGTATTCATTATTAGCCAAGTGGGCATTGTGTAGGGAAAGAAAAACAATATATATATATATATATATATATATATATATATAACTAAGTTATATATTATAGTAATATACATTGGGAAATGGGTAAAGATCAAACTTCATTAAGAAGGCCGAGAAAATCATCTGGATTACGCATGTAACCCTGTTCCCTGAGATGGGAATGAGACGTTGCATTAGCATCACGCTGTGGGAAGCACCCTTGCGTGTGACCGGTCTCTGAAGCTTGTGTAACATCATGCCTATTTATAGGCCGTTCTAAACATATATGTTTCCCTCGGTTTACTGGCAGTAGGGGTGTGGCTGCCATTTCTTTTGGGAGTGGGTGCCCCTTTCTCTTTGTTTTTGGATTAGGGTGTTACAGAAGAGCGTGGTTTTTTTTTTGTTTTGTTTTTGTTTTGTTTTTCAAACTAGCTCTCTGAACAAATAATTCTTTGTTTGTTATTTTGGCATTGGCCGACCCTGAAGATAGGCCTGGTGTTGGTTCTATGTACAGTTATATGTACACTTGCTTATTTTACAATATACTACAACTTTCATTGAACCAGTTGGTGTTTATCGTTCCTGGCTTCCTTTATTTAAAGGTCATTTCCTTTGATACACGAGCTGGTTACTCTACGCGGCCTAATCTAGACTGTGTCGTAACAGCCTTTTTGATCTATCATCACAAACCAGTCCTTGAACTGAATCTGTGGAACGATAAGTTTGAGCGTCAGCATCTTGATGCGTGAGCATCTTGAACATGTATGTCCCATCTTTTTTGTCAAACAAGACAGCTGTGAAAACCTCCCTCCCTCAGTGAACGGGTTACATGTTCTATGGCCCCTTTGTCCAAGAGGGATCATGCTTCCTGCACTAACTTCCGACGCTGCTCTGTGCTAACTACTGTGGTGAGCACACCTCTGAACCTGGGAGGTCAAGTTCTGACCTGGACCCGGTAGCCCTTTTCTACAGTAAACAGAACCCATGGAGACACATTTGGCAGTAGTTTACATGCTATCAGATGGTCTTTTAAATGGTAAATGGCGCACTAATATAGCGTTTTTATCCAAAGTGCTTTACACTGTCTCATTCACCCATTCACACACACATGGTAGCATAAATGTCATGCAAGGTGCTAACTTGCCATTGGGAGCAACTTGGGATTCAGGTTCTTGTCCAAGGACTCTTCGGCATGTGGAGTCATGTTTGCCGAGAATCTAACCGCCAACCCTACGATTAGTGGACAACCCACTCAACCACCTGATCCACAGACACCCATGTTTTGTTTTGTCCGATTTTCATTGCCCCTGTGACAGTTTGCTGACCAGAGAAGACTGAAAACTCGGGACCGCCTTGGCTAGGGGAGGCCCTACAGTCATACTGGGAGAGAATTGCCCTAACAACCTAATGTCCTCTGATACATTCTCACATCCTCCGATACAGTGAACTCGGCACAAGGAGAGGGAACTGGCTGAATGCCACTGTATGCCGAGCTCAATCAGCAGGTCTGCTTGGTAGGCCTGCAACAGTGCCACTGTATGCAGTAACCCAAAAGCAACACCCACTACCACATAGGCCTTGCCTACCAACACCGAGGCGGCCTTACATGGCTTGGATGGCAAAGCCAGCCCCCCTTTATTACCCGTCATCGATGGAGAGAGGGAGCTCACAAGTGCCTCCTCTGCATTTTGGCATAGTTAAATCGCTGTGGTTATAAATATGGCTAGTGTATGGTTATGCCCATGTATTTTTTCTTTCCATAGCAGAAGTAGGCGTCGCAACGCAAGCTCCAAAATCCGGCAGAGAGCCAGACCCAGAAGACAGAGTGAGAGGCCCCAGCTCCTCTAACATATGAGATCCATACGAGATCCCCAGGACCTGAGACAGCTGCCTGCCTTGACAATGGCTGGCCCAGATCTGCAAGGCTCTGAAACCATTGAAATGAGGAGTCTTTTTGTGAGCGTTACACAAATGACTGACTTGCTGAAGACGATATGGCTGACTGTGTGGTTCACAGGTGCCCTTTTTATATGAATCGCTCATTGCCTTGTCTCTTGATTACAGCAGGCCTATAAATAGACATGATGTTACACAGGCTTCAGATACCGGTCATGTGCAAGGGCACTTCCGACGATGTGAAGTTCACACAATGTTGAGTTCCCTTTGAAAGGGAACTCACTTTATCCCTATGAGGGTCGTGGTGGATCAAAAGCCTCTCCCAAGTACATGAAGTGGGAATACACTAGGGATATCCTGGGATTACAGAGAGAAACCAGGTGAGTCGGTTCCCACACCTTACCTTAAGGATGTCCTCTGGTTGGAACTATATCCAGCACATCCCAATGGACAAAGACCCAAGGTAGACCCAAGACCTCCTAAAAAGATTGTATCTCACAGCTGCATGGTAAACATCTGGAGATCCTGCAGGACTAGCTGGAAGTCTCATCTTTGAGTTCTGTGCAGCTTTCCATTTGTTTAACACTGGCTTTTTGTTTTAATGGCTGAGGGCAGCAAACAGGCATATTTGTGCTCCATTATTGTGTGAACAGCGTGTTTTCTAATCTGGAGAGTGAATAATATCTCGGTCGTGCACTAATGAGACTCATCTGAGTGGTGGATTGAGGATGGCTGTAGGGAAGAGATAGAGCGCTCATCTGCTCCTCTGAGAGCTCCATTAGACTCCGACTATCTCTCAATGAGTCCTACATTTCAGTTCGCTCACCTCGAGCGTTGTGTGTGTTGCATCCGACAGACGGAAGACACCGCATCAAGTCGCAATAACTGTAAACTCATACAGGATTACTTTTTTTTTTTTTGTTTTTTTTATAATTTCCTGCGTTTTTATGGGGTTTTTTTGTTTTTTTGACATTTCTCTGCAAACTGGCTTTGTTTTTTTTTTGTTTTTTTGGTGCTCTTCAGCTTAATTGCATTTGAAGTGTGGACTATAAAAAGTGACCCAGCAGATTTATCTTATTTCTCTCCCACAGCATCATTAACTTGTTAATATAGAAAGTACAAAACAGTACGCTTTGAGTATCAGTTAATGAATCAAACTGGCTCTTTCATTAATACAATAAAGAGTCCATATAATAAGAATTAATACAATAAAACATTACTGACATTTTCTAATAAGTCATAATCTTTAATTATCAATTACAGATATTCACATTTGCATGGATTAATTAGCACAGCTGTGTGTTCTGCCTTGAAGCTATGGATTTTACATTAGGAAATGTGCTCCATGCACTTCTTTCAGAACAGAAGTGCTGGAATAGAGGAAACTTATCATGCAAACCCATTCCCGTTTCTTTGAATTTCCATAGCCAATGCAGCAAATAATCTTTGTTTATGTAATTTGTCACTTTGCCATTTATTGGAGAAATCCGCATGCCAAAAAGTCTACAAATTTACCTGATTTCACCCAATATATGCTAATTCCATATAAGCTAACATGCATCCAAGTTATGGCATTCTATTTTCAAGCAAGTTTTTTTTTTGCTAAATATCATCCTATAATCATTATGTTGACGACTTGTACACTACTGCTGTGGACGCACTCGGATTCTTCAGAGCAGATGCTAGATGATACCTAATAAACTGATCTAATGCTGACAGACAGCGAGAACGGCGGCCATGTTGACTTATAAACTCATCGCCCCGTGGCAACGGGAAGCAAATAGCAGTCTGGATGTCAGTCAATTAACTACTGTTTAATCTTCTTGGCCACTTGATAAACATCGGTATTGTTTAATGGCTTGAAAATGTAATTAACACTCCAGCCCGCTGGGTGATGCAGACCTCCCACCGTCCCATATCAAGGTCACGGCAATTAGTGGAAGAAAACGGGGATGAGGACGAGTTCATTTCTGTGGTCTCGATCTACAGTGGAATGATATTATCTGCTGTATGATTTCATCCAGTTTAGAATCATTTCGAAGTCATTACATTTATTTATACCACAGCGTTATTGGATTTCCAGTTCTTACTGGTCAGAAACTGTGGATTCATTTTCTTCGACAAATCACAGGTTCGTATTAATGCGCTCATTCTAATGCATTATCATTTGTTTAGAAATGGCTCGTTCATAGAATATATTCCGGATAAACGGATTGAAAACGTGTGTAATTATGGAAGGAGTCTCCAGTGCCAGCCATTTGTAACCGTCACCGTGCTTTGTAAAGTGATGTAAGAGAAACAGAACACTTCCGGAGCTTTCTTTCATGGATCCACCCGATTACAGTGTATATTATTTTCCTAGAACAACACAACCACTGAGTGTTTTAGTCCTAGTATAAATATGTACTTTTTTTTTGTTGTTTTTTTTTTCCCCTGTGATTTAAAACAAAACAAATGGACATAAAGCGATAGTTTCAAAGGTTGTTGTACTGGTGCGAAATGAATAGGCTCATTGATTTGGGCAATTTCTAAAGCAGTTGGCCTTATACATTATTAATCAGGATGTACGAAAAAAAAGAAAGGAAATAAAAATGATGTCATTAAAATCCGATCCTAAAACAGGCATCACCGCAGCTTATCTTTTTCAGTTAATCTGCTCAATGTGCTGCTTTTATTTATGCATTTGTTTCTTGGATAAACAATAAACAATTAACATTTACCTTATCTTAATATATTCAGCAAATTGCACTAAATGGCATCTGGAACACAGCTGGTATTTACTGATTGAGCAAGTAATTTTACTCAACTGTGCAATCATCTAGTCATTTAGCTGAGAGATTCAGGTGTACATTAAGATGTGCTGGATATACTATTTAAGGTGCTTTTGTGTTTGGGCACGAAACTGAAAAGATTTCGGATTTATTTATGTAGTTATTTGTTTATTTATTTATTTATTTATTGTCACAAAAACATCCTGTGCAATGCATGACATCAAAAGGAAAACATTGTACGATGATATTCTTGAATTGAGAGAATTGCGAGCGGAAACCTTAACATGCGAATGGTGTG
This sequence comes from Ameiurus melas, assembly GCA_012411365.1. Classification (NCBI taxonomy): domain Eukaryota; kingdom Metazoa; phylum Chordata; class Actinopteri; order Siluriformes; family Ictaluridae; genus Ameiurus; species Ameiurus melas. The sequence goes on from CM022763.1 coordinate 29,758,371, forward strand.
AATATTTGTTGTTGTTGTTGTTGTTGTTGTTGTTGTCGATTCCCCAAAGAACACCGAATGAACACAGGTGTAAAAAAATAAGGCCCAAAAAAAAAAGAAAAGCTATTTTTTTTTTGCATAGGAAATGCATTATTCTAATAATGGAAAGATGGATTATTATGGGATTCAATTAGTGAGCTGTAATCCGGGGACAAATCACCTTGATAGAGCTCTGAGAATGTCCTGATCAACTTAATCATTTTAATTTGATTGTATAGTATGTCTTTGGCACATGGTATCAAGCCTGCAAACAAACAAAAAAAGGAGTTAAATCAGCAGAAATATTGGGTGCTGTATGTGACCACTGGTTCTTCTTCCGGTTTGTTCTATACTGTACCTGCATCTCTAAATTGACACATTACTTATTAGTTAAAATTTGCTTATTATAACATTACGATCCTGTTTTAGATGATGGATTATTATAGAAGTAATTTGTCACGAATCTGGCTGCTGGAGCTCAGAGCATCTCCTGGTGATCTCGTAATCATCTCCTCTATTGAAAGTGATTTGAAGAATCTTGTTGCCTTGAGCTGATGACCAGGTCAAAAACACTGGTGTATGTTTTGAAATTTAATTTAAAAAAAAAGACCATTTGAGTCCATGGTTTGAAGAGTTAGTAATGTCCCAGTGGTTCTTTGGTAGCTCAGTGTATCGTTTCATTCATCTTCAGGATTGCACCTGACCCTGGATCTGTGAGGCAGCAACACTAATCCTGGACTCCAGATCCAAATATTCTTGTGTGAGGAAAAAGAGTTCCTTAAGGGTTCTTCGGATGGTTAAGACTCCTTAGCTGGATTCAGTATAAAATGGGAACCAGTTGTTTAGATTTCTACTCAAAACTTATAGTTTTCTACATGGAACGCTGCTGTTTTCCTCAGACGGACAAACTGAAGAGTCGTTTAAAGTGCTAGATGAAGGCTTATTTTTGGTTAAGTTCCTATGTTAATGATTGTGAGTTCAAACCCAAAATTTGCCAGAGGTCACTGTTGGGCACTTGGCAAAAAAAAAACCACTCAATTAATTTCAAAATCTTTACCCTTCTGATGCTTAGCTATAAACTTGATTTGGATTCAGTCCCACTTGTAAAACATTTTGGTTAAAAGCATCTGCCAAATGAATAAATACATTAAAATAATTATGTCCAACTTCCACTTTGATTTTGGCTAGCTCCGATATAGTTAGACCAGACATAGCACATTAGACTGGGTTTAATTTAATGTTATAAAAAAAACTCCACATTTGGCGAAAGGAAAGCAGATAAATAGTATCATGTTCATTGGACAGTTCAATTCTAAAGGACTCAAATGATTCACGTGTAAAATAAACCTTTTAAAATGCATTCAAATTTGTCTCATGCATGGACAGGATTTGGATGCAAGTGCAGGGTATATTTGAATGAAGCAGACACCTCTAACAGGCCAAACCAAAATCAGGGAAATGGGAAAGTGACAGGGTCAAAGAATGTGTCAAGCCATCAGCAGACAGACTTAATTCATCTAGGCTAGGCAGAGCTCAATAAACAAAACAGAAAGGGTCAATACCACAAAAGCGTGACCACAAGCAATGGATCAGTGACGTCTTTAGTGCAATGCTGTGTGCTAATTGAGAACAGTTTGAAAAGAAATCAAGGGAACATAATTTGGGTGATGATTTTGGGATATTTCTCCGAGACGACTGTCGTCTTCCAAATATAGGAGCCTTACGGATGCCCGTGATTGGTTAGCGTTGCTCAGCTTGACGGGAAAATCGAGTAACACCATCCCTCCCACCTAGAGAGTTTATCTCCCTTGGACTGCCATCTACAGATGGCTGAGTCGTCATCATCAGGATTCAAGCATGTGATTTCCCAACAAAGGGCAAATTCTTTGCTCTTGTGTCAGTTGGGAGCCCGATAGAGAATAAATACTGGCCAAGCACATCTGTCTTCAAATTCTTCAGATGTTGCACTGTACACAAAGAAACCTGCAAGAAATATTTTCAACATATGCTGTGAAGAATAACTGGTCATCCACCAAGGTTTTCTGATTTTACGGAATGAGCGACCAGTGAATTCCCAAAGATGTCAAGATCACATCAAGAGCATGGATTTCCAGGAATATACAGTACCTCAGTTTTGCTGGGATTCAGCGTTATGTGACTGGATACCATCCATGATGTCTTTCAGAAAGTAGCTGAAGATGATATACTATGGCAATAAATTCCCAAATGACTTTAGAAGGGAAAGAAAAGAGCACTGATCCTTGTGGAATACCAGTGGAAAGCCAGGTATGATGCAAACAACTGTCATCAAGGAAGGTTCGAGATCCAGGGTCCACGGTTAAATCCTGAACTCGGGTTTCTATGTGTGAGGAACTTCACCTTTGCATTTCCTTTCAGTTCTCTGGTCCCAAAACCAGGCCAGTAGGTGAATTGTTGGCTTTCCATTTTCCCCTTGGTCTGAATGAGTGTGGAAATGTGAGTGTGCATGGTGACCTCCCATGGACTGGCATCCCACACAGGGTGCATTCCTGCCTTGCCCTCAGTGTTCCCAAGTTAGGCTCCAGGTCCACCATGATGCTGACCAGAATGAAGCAGGTTAACAAGTTAAAGGAATGAAAAAGAATCCAGAAAGTAACAGCAGTACTGGAAACATCGGAAGCCTCCAAGATTAGGAAACAGTTTTATTTTTTATTTTTTATCAAGATTTGGGCAAAAGTCCTTCATGTCCCCCACCTGTGTACACTCTGAGAAATAAAGCTACAAAAGTATACTTCTTTCTTGTTGCTACGGTACCATCAAATGCATCTTTCTCGAATGTGTATGCAATGGAAATTGTTTCTAAACAGTATTTTCAACCAGATTCCTATAGCAAAACTTTTCTTTACTATTACAGAATCCTTGAATTGCTTCAATATATCAAGCACTTCAGGTGTATAGCTGAAATAAGGCAAAGAAAAAAAAGAGTGAAATGTTCAGCTTTAGATAAAGCGATAGCTCTGTCGTTCCTGACCTTGAGGTTCTATTAGAAATTCTAATTATTAGAGTCCTCTCCCCTCCTCCTCGACACATCTAACAGCTCTAATCTGATACACATCTGCCCTCGGTGTCATTCATCACTCTGTCTATTCCTTAGATTCCGCTGAACTGTTAGAAGAGCTAATCTCAGCTCAAACAAACCCACAAACTTCAATTATTTCTGTATAGACAGGTTTAAATATCAATAACTGGAGGTGTAAAAACAGGGTAATGTACAGGTGTGTGCAAAAGTTTGGGCACCCCTGGCCAAATGACACAACTGATTGATTTCTTAAGTGAAAAGAAGCAAACACAACAACTGTAGCAGTATAGTTTATAATATATATATATATTATATCTCGTGTGCAAATGTTTGTACACCCTACTCAGTACTATAATTGCTATCAGGCTGAAAGAAAGTTATTTATTCATCCCCAGTTCTACTATGTTGTTAGTGCTAACAGCTTCCCTGAACTGTAAGAGTTGATTGGTTGGTTTATCTTTTTCCTGTCACATTCTATGTATATTAAAGGAATCTTAAAAACAAGCAGATATATTTCAAGATAGCAATACTATTAGTCTTTCCAAGGGAAAATGAATCTATTTCAGCCCTGATAGTTTCTGCAGCTTTATTTGACAAGTTGAAAATTGGTCTTTCAGCAGAAATACCAAGCAGCTTACATCTTAAGATGACTTTATAATGGTTTCTAAACACTTAATCCATGTTTAAATCGATTAAGCTTAGGTATACCATAGATCTCGCTGAGTTTTGCAGGTATACATACTGTCAGGCCCAATCAATTGTATTGTCCTCCCATCCATCTAGACATAAACAGTCTGATGAAATATTGAGCTATCAGGACCACAGTTCAAAATAAAACACTTTATAGGGAGGGGCTTTGGACACACGACATCACATGGGATAAATAATGTCATGGTGTATAACAATATCATCATCATCATCGTGTGTGTGTGTGTGGGGGGGGTACTAATTTGATTAGTAATGGAAATAAAGATAGAAAGAACGAAAAATATTCCTCTCACCCATTAATAAGCTCTGGATCAATGAATGAGAAAGAAAAGAAGGAAGGCGACTGATATAGAAGCACAGAAAGATTAAAGCGAAGGAAGGATGGATGGAAAGAAAGAAGGTAGGCTATTGATATAGAAATAGAAACAGAAAGATTAAAGCCAAAGGAAGGAAGGAAGGAAGGGAACAGAATGATTAAAGAAAGATTTAAAGCCAAAGGAGGGACAGACAGACAGACAGAAGGAAGGAATGAAGAAGGAAGGTTATTGATCTAGAAACATAGAAGAATTAAAGCAGAAGGAAGGACAGACAGAAGGATGGGACAAAGGAAGGAAACCTAGATTTAACCCAAAGAATGAAAGAAAGCAATCTTCAGAACATATTTGTCATTTAGTACGTATGATGTCTCAGGACAAATTCAGCTTCAGATTAGATAATGTTCAATGTAGATAAAATAGGATAATTAATTGGGATAAATATCCAGTTAAGACATTCAGTAAGAATCCAGTATTGTGCACCCATATGGGATATTAAAGGGGTTTAATTCTCATTTTTGAATCGCAAAACAAGATATGGCACCCCACGGTTACATTCACCCTGCAGATATGTACAAATAACCACATGTACACTGGTTTAGATAGAGTGATGGTGTACTGAGTGAATACCCCTTACAGATCAACGCACATGGCAGCCTGTTACCCAGAAACCCCAGCACAGTAGCACAGGAGACAATGGGTAAGCTGTTTCTCTACATAGCAAGAGCAGAACCACAGGAACATGCCACAGTGCCCTCCAGGGAACCACAATTAACACATCAATGAGCAGGATTGCTGAACTCTAAACCGCTCTAAATCCATCTTGAAATTCTGTGCAAATGTCAGCTTTAGCATGGGGGAATAATATGCGTTGCCAGTTTAGGCCTGTATTTATTACTAAGAGGGAATTTTTCGGAAAGTGAATCATGTATGCATTAGATTTTACTGGAAATCTCACAGTCATCTATACTGCATTGTTTTAGATATTTAGAAACACACTGTAAAATCTTCAGGACAGCAAAGTATGCACTTTGTGGTTTCTTGGTGAGGATTCCATTGCTCCGCCTTCTGCCCCTGGTGAGGATTCCATTGCTCCGCCTTCTGCCCCTGGTGAGGATTTCATTGCTCCGCCTTCTGCCCCTGGTGAGGATTCCATTGCTCCACCTTCTGCCCCTGGTGAGGATTCCATTGCGCCGCCTTCTGCCTCTGGTGAAGATTCCATTGCTCCGCCTTCTGCCTCTGGTGAGGATTCCATTGCTCCGCCTTCTGCCCCTGGTGAGGATTCCATTGCTCCACCTTCTGCCCCTGGTGAGGATTCCATTGCGCCGCCTTCTGCCTCTGGTGAAGATTCCATTGCTCCGCCTTCTGCCCCTGGTGAGGATTCCATTGCGCCGCCTTCTGCCTCTGGTGAAGATTCCATTGCTCCACCTTCTGCCCCTGGTGAGGATTCCATTGCGCCGCCTTCTGCCTCTGGTGAAGATTCCATTGCTCCACCTTCTGCCCCTGGTGAGGATTCCATTGCGCCGCCTTCTGCCTCTGGTGAAGATTCCATTGCTCCGCCTTCTGCCCCTGGTGAGGATTCCATTGCGCCGCCTTCTGCCTCTGGTGAAGATTCCATTGCTCCGCCTTCTGCCCCTGGTGAGGATTCCATTGCTCCGCCTTCTGCCCCTGGTGAGGATTCCATTACTCCGCCTTCTGCCTCTGGTGAGGATTCCATTACTCCGCCTTCTGCCCCTGGTGAGGATTCCATTACTCCGCCTTCTGCCTCTGGTGAGGATTCCATTACTCCGCCTTCTGCCTCTGGTGAGGATTCCATTACTCCGCCTTCTGCCTCTGGTGAGGATTCCATGGCTGCACCTTTTGCCTCTTTCAAGAACATCATCGCTTGACTCTGGCAAGGATTTTTTTTTAGTTCTCCATGTGCTTTTGTTACTGTGTGGGGTGGGTTTAATTTTCTTCTCCCCTCTTAGCTTCTTATTTTACATGCATCTGCATCCAGTTTGCAAAAGCAGATATAATTAGCCATAATTCAGTATAAATTATTCTCATATGCGAAAAGATTCTTTCCAAAGGATTTGTGTTCTTTCCTAATTTCGATCTCTCCAACATCCCTCAGCTGATAAATATAAACATAACTAATAAAAGGGATACAAAATGCCATAAAACACAGATATAATATATCTTTCCTGCAGTGGCATTTCAAATTCATAGCATCCGCAGAAACTGTGTCGTCTCCCATAAAAAAAAAAAAAAAAACCTGTCTATGCAATGTCATATCTATAACTCTAATAAACTGTTATATATCTGCAATATGCAAATGAGCACATTACTTTTGTATTTTCAGCATCCTACCTGAGTAGGTTAGATAATAAGACATGCAAACTGCCCGACGGAGCCCGAGCTTGGGAGACAACGATCCACTTTGCAAGTCAATACGAGTTCAAATGTCACATTCATAACGCTGGAATTACCGAGCAGCAGACGTTTGAATAGCTTCCTTACTCTCCGAAAAGTCTGCAGCTGCTGTTGGAGTGCAAACATCTACAACCTCAAAGATAAAATGTCAGTAGGTCATAAGAGCTAAGGCAGTTTTCTCACTGCTAAGATCATTTGCATTTATATTTATTCATTTGGCAGAGACTTTTATGCAAAGCCACTTACAAGTGAAGCACAATCCGAGACGAGCACGGAGCAGTTAAATGAGCTGATGATGATATACTTTCTACAGCACTAAGTTTAAACCTACTGATAGGAAACAAGTGCGATACAGATGTGAGAAGTACAGCGAGAAGCTAATCCAAACATCAGGGATCGATAATGACTTGTTACACCGCAGTGATTCTGATTGGTCAGAAGCTGATTGATTGATTTTGTCTATAACAGCTGCGATGCCTTTATACAAGAAATCCGGTGGGTTATTCACAACCTTTCTCCGATAACCAGCCCGTCACGTGCTGAGATGCGAGTGTCTCCACCCTCACCTACACACAATTTAACAGGCTGTGTAGTTTATATCACATTAAAAAAAAAACATACTCTAGATACAATTCTGACCGCATTTGTTATTTTTGCAACTCCTGGTTGTTTATAGCTGCTATGCTATAACATAATTGCGAACAGGATCTAACGTGGCCCAACATTAAACATAACTATAAATGGTTAAAAAAAAAAAAAACTATGACATGTCCTTCATTTATAAATGTAACACATAAATTGATGGAAAATTGCTGTGGAATAATGGGAAGAAAACACTTCAGGGTATGCGGTTATCGGAAAATACTCAACTTCAAGGTGGTAACAGTAACTCATGCTTCGTCCACCCCACTGTTGATTATTTTACATTACATTCACATTACAGCATTTGGCAGACACCCTTATCCAGAGCGACTTACAATTATCTCATTCAAACAACTGAGCAGTTGAGGGTTAAGGGCCTTGCTCAAGGGCCCAACAGCGGCAGCTTGGCAGTGCTGGGATTTGAACTCGCAACCCTCCGATCAGAAGCCCAACCACTTCCCTATGTTTTCCTACATTGAGCATAACTGATGTTTGTTTAAAAGTTAATAAATTACACCTAAAATAATTTTGAATGAACTTGGAGCATGTGGGGGGCTGGTGACGTCACCGCGCCATAATTAAACGTCTAATATCTTAAAAACGAAAGCAGCACAAACGAAACTTTTAACGGCACAAACGAAGCACAAACGATTGAGACCATTTTGGGTTAATTCGGAGCATGTGGGGGGCTGGGTGACCCCAGAATGACCTATAAATATTATTTTAATATCTCCAAATCCAAAGCAGCACAAACGAAACTTTTAACAGCACAAACCAGCACAAACGATTGAGACTATTTTGAATGAACTTGGAGCATGTGGGGGGCTGGTGACGTCACCGCGCCATAATTAAACGTCTAATATCTTAAAAACGAAAGCAGCACAAACGAAACTTTTAACGGCACAAACGAAGCACAAACGATTGAGACCATTTCGGGTTAATTCGGAGCATGTGGGGGGGCTGGGTGACCCCAGAATGACCTTTGAATATTCCTTTAATATCTCCGGAACCGAAGCAGCACAAACGAAAATTTTAACAGCACAAACCAGCACAAACGAAGCACAAACGATTGAGACCATTTTGGGTTAATTCGGAGCATGTGGGGGGGGCTGGGTGACCCCAGAATGACCTATAAATATTATTTTAATATCTCCAAATCCAAAGCAGCACAAACGGAAATTTTAACAGCACAAACCAGCACAAACGAAGCACAAACGATTGAGACCATTTCGGGTTAATTCGGAGCATGTGGGGGGGCTGGGTGACCCCAGAATGACCTTTGAATATTCCTTTAATATCTCCGGAACCGAAGCAGCACAAACGAAAATTTTAACAGCACAAACCAGCACAAACGAAGCACAAACGATTGAGACTATTTCGGGTTAATTCGGAGCATGTGGGGGGGCTGGGTGACCCCAGAATGACCTTTGAATATTCCTTTAATATCTCCGGAACCGAAGCAGCACAAACGAAAATTTTAACGGCACAAACCAGCACAAACGAAGCACAAACGATTGAGACTATTTTGCTGACGTTTTGCGTTGGTGGGGGGGCCAACTTCACGCAGGTTAAAATAAGCCCATATGAACTAGCGAAAACGAATTTACAGTATCATGTAAATGTTAATCACTTACTGAACTCTGGTCTCCCGGTGTAAATGCTAGAACTTGCTTTAAGCTTCAGTTCTGATTTTTGTCCCTTAGGAATCTGTTTTCATTAAGGTGTTGTTCGTGTTGTATTCACTGATGGTGTGAACGTTGGTTTGTCTTAACGTTAATGACGGTGTAGCGCTGAAGTCCAAACGGCATTCATGTTAACTAATGCGTTGAATAATGTAAGTTAAAGGAACCTTAATATAAAGCTCAAACACTTTTTTTTTGTCTTCCCTCAAACACTTTAGTGTCACCACACACTCCATAGACACGGTAGTCTTCGATAAATTATTCAGGCGTAATACTGCAATGATGTAGGAACTGACAGCTTTATTACAAATGGAATTTTTGACATTTGAAGACTGTTGCCCTTTACAGCCCGACATCTTATTTAGCTCATCTGAGCTATTGAGAATCTTTTTTTTTTTTTTTTTTAGAAAAACAGTCCCCTAGGAAACCTAATACCTGAGTTATCTTCGATCTTTACTCTACAGAGCAGATATTGCTTGTTTATATGTGGTCATACTTCTTCAACATAACAACCTATAAACACACGGTCATAAAAACTGCCCTGAACATTTCCAGCATCTGTGTGAAGCGTATTTGCTAATAGAATAACCCCCACCACCACCAACAGCAACACCCTGTTGGTGCGCTTCACACATGTGTTTATTTTTCATCAGGCGACGCTGTAAAGCGCCCAGGAGGCCGCTGTAACTCTGATTAGAGAGGACAGTTTCACACACCAATGAGCCACTGATAGGCCTTAAGTGAAGGGTTTGTGGAGTGCTTAATGAGAATGATCCTGTGTGTCTCTTCATTTTAATTAGAGCAGAAAAGGTCATGATGGTGCACATCCATGGCTTTATCTTTTCAATTTAGCCAAACATTGCTTTCAGGAGGAGAGTGTAGGTAGAAAGAAGCAGGGTTCCTTTTGGGGTTCTATGATAATTTACTTGTGATATGACGATGTAAGTTTGAGGAGAATAACAAAACTAGAAAAGAGTCCTCACCAATCATAGGGAAGGTGGAGGAAGTCCCAGAGGGGTGATAGGTCTAGGGGAAAGGAGGCACATCAAATGACTTATGGAAGACCGGCAGATAATGGTATCCAGTGGAGGATATGGAAGCTCTGAAAAGTGCTTTGGAACATCAAGCAAGGTTTGTAACAAGGAAGGAAAATGTTTAAACAAATAGTTATACTTTCCATGCGGAATGGTAGCTTGAACTCACCTGGATCCCAAGTCAGGGGACCATGCAGTGTGAGTGAAATAGGCCACAGGGTTTGGGAATTTTAATGCTGGCTGGATTGGTATCTTAACCTTACCAGACCCTTACAGAGTTGTGGGTCTGGGAATTTGAATGGTGGTGGGTCTGGGACCTTGAACACTGGTGCTTCTGGGAAATTGAATGCGGTCGGGTCTGGGAATTTGCACATTTACAGAGCACTAGAGTTTTCAGCAAACTTACATGCTGACACAGCAGCAGCTTGGATCACATCTTGGTAAGCAGAGTTCCTGGTGGTGCAGCTTCTCGGCGCAGGCTTGAGAGCTGAATGATCACCCCAAAGCTCACCCTCCAGCCAGCAGTGACCCTACGGCAAGAGCCTGTGTTGGCTAACTGGCAGCGTGGGAGCTGGAGGCATGTGTACCTTCTCAAATCTTCAAAACCATCCTCACTGGGGACTGGAAGCCATTCTTTAAGACCGCAGAGAAGAAGAAAAAAACAACCTCTCACTTTTCTCGCAGTCCCAGGTGGTGTTAAGTGAGCAGGTTAGCTTAACGAGTATGTCAACGGGGACAGAATCAAACTGGAAATGATGCTTTTCTAACATGCTCATCTGTGAATTCTTCTAACTATGCAGACGTCTGCAGCAATGAAACTATAACTGTAGAGTTTAGATGTAGAACGTTCTAGGTACAAGGTCTCTACATCAAAGTGAGCTTCTTAACCCAAGAACACTAGTCGAGTGAAGTGTCCTATTGACTTGTATCCATTTCAGAAACCAAAGCTTTCATATCTGGTTGATATATGCAAATGTGGATTGATCAAATATATGCATATAATTACCCCACGTCGTATAAATAGAAATTGCTACATGTGATATTTCATAATGTCTCTTTTCAAATGTTATGCATGACAAAGATTGGAATGTACAGTTCATCTAACTTGGCCTCGCACCTAATACACCTGCCTTTTTTTCCCCCACTGAAAACATGAGAGCCCACCATAAACCAGCAGAAACAACGACTGTGCTGTCAGAGCAAATGGAGACTGATAACAGATTGTCTTCTTTATATATATATATATATATATATATATATTTACACCTTATACTTCACACTGACAATGTCATTCATTTGCAGTTTACCTACAGTCATTTAGGATTATATTTAATAGTTAAGCAAATCGACATTCACAATGATTTATGAGCGTAGCATGGTTTCGCTCCGAGCTGAGCTCTTTATCTTTTCCCCATCGCTGCAATCCAGACTGACATGTATAGAATAGGGAAGAGTGGCAATGGGGGATTTAGAGCGTGCTAACGTTGTTCCTGACCATTCTGTATTTATTCTGAAGGACCGCATGAAAGACATTGTGTTTTCCCACCAATCTTTCTGAAAGCGCTGTCATTTCTGTCAGGGTGAAGTTCTTAAGCCCCCCCCAAAAAAAAAAAAAAACAACAACAACATATTTGTACTTTTTACATCAAAACCCCTTAACAAAAAGTCATCCATTTCACAACTGAAGTTTACAGGTGTGTTGTTTTTTTGTTGTTGTTGTTGTTTTTTTAGATTAGCTTCACGTGTCATGTTAACACACTTTCATATCGTGCAATGTTAAACATGAAAAATGTAATATTTTCGTGTTTAGATTTTTTTTTCCCATGTTTAATTTATTTTCATTCGTGTATCCAATTTTGTTTTATTTTTATTTTTTTGTTATCACGTGTTGTCGTCAAGTCTTTTTTTTTTTGACATGACTAATGTCTTTACTGATGGTTTTTCACATGGTATATTTTTAAATGTAATTTTTCTTTTTTTTTTTTTACACGTTTCATGTATTTCCACATGTGATATTTATTCATGATTTCATTTATTCTCACATGCAATTTTGTTTTTACACCTGAATTGTTTATTTTGGCATGATTCTTTAAAAAAAACAAACAAAAAAAAACATCTAATCAGTTTTACGTGTTAACATTCACGTTCATTTTTCTCACGCAATTTAAGGATTATAAATCTCAGGCTTCCACGTGATGCAATACGATTTTGGTTCTTAGGAGAACTACACTGCAAAACTGGGTAAGTTCATTTAACTCCAAAAATTTGAGGAAACTTATTACCTCAAATTTTTTGAGTTGATAAATCAATTTCTTTAAGCCTTTACACTTAAATATAACAAAAATGAATATTAAATTACAAAGTTTGAGTTACATTTTTGTTATATTTAAGTGTATTGGCTTAAAGAGCGTTAAATGAACTCATCTGGTTTTACTGTGTAGTCAATATTTGCCCATGAATACCATTTAACCTGCTGCGTTATCATACAATGCTACACGATTTAGGAAGCAGCGATCATTATGTATCCAACTTTTAGTCATGTGGTGTAGTCCGTCCATCCATCCATCCATCTTCTACCGCTTACTCCTTTTCAGGGTCGCGGGGAACCTGGAGCCTATCACAAGGAGCATCGGGCACAAGGCGGGGTACACCCTGGACAGGGTGCCAGTCCATCGCAGGGCACAATCACATACACACTCACACACCCATTCATACACTACGGACGCTTTAGACACACCAGTCAACCTACCATGCATGTCTTTGGACTGGGGGAGGAAACCGGAGTACCCGGAGGAAACCCCCGCAGCACGGGGAGAACATGCAAACTCCACACACACAGGACCCCGGCGGGACTCGAACCCCGTGAGGCGAATGCACTAACCACTAACCCACCGTGCACCCCATGTGGTGTAGTTTTACTGTTTATTTGCAATTGTTGATGATGATGTGTTGAAGGATTTCACAGCCTATTAAGTAATTTATTCATATTAGTTTAAATATTTCCTTGAGAATAATCCATTAAAATGTGTGGATGAGTTTAATTTCAGTCCTGCCTTTTAAATTGATGCTTACCTAAATTGATGCTAGCCTACATGCCCCCTGAGAGAAGCCCCCTGTGGCTCTCCCCTCATTCCCCCATTGCTGTTAATATCTGGTGCAGATCAAGCCGTGAGTTCTGTGTGATGCAGCGTGACATCTATCAACACCATGGCATCGTGTCACAGAGCATCTGCAGCTTTAGAGTCGAATCAGAAGCAGCCGAGTGTAGATGATGCACATTTCGGTACATCATCAACAAATCAGGGTGTGTGAAGGATGAACATAAGGCAGCCAATATTCGGTGATTTGGAGCTGTTCCAAATATAATGCAAGGTTGAAATGAAATATAATGCGATTTAATATCGTGGAAAATGAAGGAGGATCCTCGCTGAGACTGACAGGCACAGTGGCCATGCCCACTTCACTGGGAGGCAATAATTCACATTTAATGGGTTGGTGTGAGGTTGAGATGAGTGTAAATGTAAAAGGGTGTAACTTACCGAAGTTATCTACTTGGAAAGCACAATCATTAATTCAAAAAATGTAGCTGTCAAGTCATATTTTCCACAGTAGGCTCTTTCATTAGTGCTGATTAACAGCAGCAAAGAATGTGACTTCATATACCAGTCATACACAGACTACAAATGACATTTCCAGCTTCAGTGCCTTTTAAGCTACACTGTTAATGACAAAGACATATAAATCTGCATATAAATAAATAAATGTGTGCAAAATAATGTATTATTATTATTGTATTACTTGAATCATATTACACGATTCAAGTAATGACTGATTCTTCAAATGATTCTGGAGCTGAGAGCACACAGCATGGAAGCTCATGTCTGGGTTTGCTTGAAAACAGGATGATGTCTAGAAGCAGCATCTGGGAGGGCTTTATAGGTTGATAATGACTCTCGGCCTCAGTGGTGTTGGAATAAATCTAAGCTCTAAACTAGCCAAGTGGGATTAGAAAGTGATGTGCAACCTGTGGCGCAGAAAATGCTCTTTAGTATCCTGGTGAATGTCACCATGGATCCATGGGAATGCTGGGCGAGGAGAGGGAATATAGCCTTGTTTGGCTTACATCAGTATCCAACTGCTCTAACTAGTAGAGGTTGTGGTTTCACTTTGATTTTGGTCACCATGCTCTTCCAATGGCGTTATTATTTTCTTGACAATGATGGCATACACGATATGGCCAAATGTTTGAGGACATTTGACATCACACCAATATGGGGGTCAATATGGGGGCCAAAATATTGCCACAAAGTTAGCTTGGAATGTCTTTGAATCATGTAGCATTGCAGTTTCCCATCAATGATATCCAAGATGGTTCCACGGATGGCTTCCTGGGTTAGGAGCTCCCCAGCCTGTCCTGTCTTTAGTCACTTTTTTTTTCAATCGCTTTACCGGGGACAAACTGCTGAGTGTTAGGCATTGCACACCTGTCAATTTATTTATGCAGATATTTGACCGTTCAGACATTTTACTGGACATCTCACTCGGAGGAGCTGCGGTCCTGGAGAAACGCTCCAAGAGACGCAAACAAGGGAAGCATGCAGGCACACTCGTAAAGCTCCAAAAACAATTCACCTGGTGAATCTCTGCTCCCTCACCAACAAAACAGATGAACTACTTCTCCTTACCTGAACAAGCAAGGACTCTTTCATCTCCGCTGCTTTGTGCTTCATGAAAAAAAAAAAAAAAAAACGAATCCATTCCGAACAGCATATTATATCTGCCAGGGTTCCAGCTCTTCAGAGTGGATCACACTGTGGAGTCATTGGGGAAAATGAGAGGCGGCAGACTATGTTTTTACATCAACAAAGATTGGTGCACAGATATAACAACATTGAAGATGATCTGTTGTCCTAATTTAGAAGTGCTCTTCATAAACCACAAGCCTTTTTATCAAGAGTTTTCCTTCCTTTTTTCTAGTCAGTGTTTACATCGCTCCTCGAGCTTGCATGAGCGCCGTGCTACAAAAGCTGGCTGATCAAATGCCACGATCCACGGCAACAACACCCAGACTCATTATTATTCTCTGGGATTAAACATCACCCGTGAACTTCCTGTGACAGGGCATTACAAGCCCAACAAGAGACCATACTGGACCACTGCTACACCACAATAAAGGATGCATATCGCTTTGTTCACAAAGCAGCTTTGGGACACTCTGATCTCTTTCTGGTTCATCTTCTCCTGACCTGCAGGCAGAAACTTAAATCTGCCAAGCCTATAGTAAGGACTGTAAAGAGATGGAGCAGTGAAGCAGAACTGGAACTACAAGCCTGTTTCAACTGCACCGATTGGAGTGTGTTTGAAGCTGCAGCCAGTGATCTGGATAAGCTCAGTGATACTGCGACATCATACATCATACAGTTTCTGCAAAGACATGTGTGGTCCCACCAAGACTTATTTAACTTAGAATAGTGACAGACCATGGTTTCAGACCCCTTTGTCAGGCCAATGAAGAGGCTTAGAGAAGTGGGGACAAAGTCTTGTATAATCAGACCAAAACCCACGGACAAAGGAGATAACAGTGGCTAAGAGAAGCTACTCTGAAAAGCTGAAAAACCAGCTTTCAGCCAATGATGCTGAAAGACATCACCAACTACAAGACATCATCCACTCTGTTCATCAACCACCATGTGTTGGAAATCAACAACTGGCTGCTAACCTGAATTGTTCTATTTGCTAAGGGCAGTCTCACACCCCATCCCTGCTCTCACCTTTTCACCACACAACCGTCAACACCTGCTACCTACCTCTCCCGCCTCCTGCTACCTCTCTCAGTCTGCACTTAGGATCTGTGACGAGGATGTGTGCTGGCTCTTCCAGGAACAGAAGATCAGGAAAGCTTCAGGCCAAGGCAGAATCTCGCCTACCTGTCTGAAAGTCTTTGATGACCAGCGGTCTTCCATCTTCACAAACAGATCACTGGAGCAGTGTAAAGTTAATTCCTGCTTCAAATGCTCCACCATCATCCCCGTCCCAAAGAAACCCAAGACGATAGGACTGAACGACTACAGACCTGTCCCTTTGACCTCTATGGTCATGAAATCATTTGGTGTTGGCCCACCTGAAGGACGTCACAAGACCCTTGATGGACCCCCTTCAGTTTGCTTATCGAACAACAAGTCAGTGGATGATGTGGTCAATATGGGACTGAATTATATCCTGCAACACCTCAACAGACCAGGAACCTCTTCAAGGATCCTGTTTGTGTACTTCACTACCATCCTTCCAGATCCCCTTCTTTCTAAATTAACCCAGCTTTCTGTGCCAGCCACCATCTCTCAGTGGATCACCAGCTGTCTGTCAGTCAGCCGCAGCTAGTGAAGCTGAGAAAATTCACTCCAGCACCTTTACAGTAGCTCTCCTTCGGGACGTGTGCCCTCCCACCAACTATTCTCCCTTTACACAAATGACTGCACCTCTATAAACCCTTCTGCCGAGCTCCTGAAGCTTGCAAATGACACCACAGTCACAGAAGGAAGATTGAACTGATTGTGGACTTCAGGAGGAAATTCTTATTATTACGTCTCTTGCTGTCATATTTGGAGACGTACTGGAAGCTTCGCTTACTACGTCAAATTCATTGTGCGTGAGCACACTTGGCAAGAAAGCTCTTTCTGATTCTCTTTCTGGAACTTAGAGGCCCAAAGCTGTTCTAGCATGACAGTACCGCTGTGCACACAGTGACCATCATGACGACATGAAAGAATTTGAATGGAGATTTATTATAGCAGCAAATGAGAGCTAAATCTGTAATCTGATGTTCAAAAAGTACATGTATCTATGAAAGTCAGGTGTCCACATACGTTTGGCTGTGTCATGTTGCTTCCTCTAACACGGTGTTTGCTAAACTTGTCCCCAGGAACCCCAAGGTGGAGCTTTAAATCCTCCTTTCCCACTCCTACTGCACTTGTACAGGTATTCAGTGATTTAATGATTGACGTGGCAGTGAGCAGAGCTTCTCAGGAAAAGAGTTATGAGTCATGACTCTAAGTGCTTTTTAAACTTGTAAGTCTCTCTAAATGTCATCTTGTTCTACAGCTTGATAAAATCCTTAATCCTTAACAGAGGATTTACCATCTCACCTACAGTACCTACGGTTCAAATCACCAAGCAACAGCTCTAACATGACAATTAAATATGACGATTTGAAATGTCGAAAATTAAATAATTGTCAGCTGATTGTGACCTCTGTCAGCTGACATGATCTGCTGTGAACTAGTCGAGAGGGATTGGAGAGTGATATGCAACCCGCGGATCCGAATGCACTCCATTACACAGCTCAGGTCACGACTGAATTCACTCTGCCCATGTGCAAGAGTTATATTGAATATTTATTCAGCGTTAAATGACAACCAGAATAATTCCAATAGATTTTTGTACACTGTTCCATTAAAGCCTAAGGGCAAAAACAAAAAACAAAAGACTTCTCATTTTTGCTTTGTTTAGTGCATGGACCATAAGTACTGTTCATTTAAGGGCTTTTCTAAGAGGTAGGATTTCAAACTTTGGCAGTGAGAGACTCTGTTTATTCATCTAGGTGCCTTTACTCCCTTAATGATCATCCTGGAGACTTGAAGAGAGGCAGATCGACCTTCGTGATTCTTGTGACTCATAGGGCTTAAGTTATTCTTCCGTTTGGAATTATGTGCGGAAAGTCAATTTTTTTTCTCGTTATTACTTTCATTTGTGCCGGATCATTCTGGAACAGGATCGGACACCTCTCCAATTATAATGCACACGTGCACCTTTTTTTTTTTTCCCTTTTAATAAAACAAAGTAATAATGCTAAAACCTTAAGATTGGTGTCGGATCTCTAAAGGATGCTGAACCGATACAGAAAAGCCGAGCAGATCATGACTTTCGGAGAAGCTACACGAATGTCTTGTGGAGTATCGTGCATAAATGGGCAAGCTAAGAACGTCTATTTTCATTGGAATCAGTATTCGTGGTGTTACATTTGTTTTATGTTGTTGAAAGGGCTTATAATGTACTTTTGTAAGGATGGATCCTGGACTCTCACCACCGCAGCCTGGGTTTGGTTGCCAGAATGGAAACCGAAGCCACTCGGGGTTGCACTCAGTGCCGGTCCCAAGCCCGGATAAAATGGGAGGGGTGCATCAGGTGTAAAAATTGTGCCAAATCAAATATTTGGACCAGTGATCCACCTTGGTGACCTCTAAATGAAGTGGCTGAAAGAACAACAAAAAACAACAATAATGTACTTTTATAAGGCTGAAACGACTGAGTAAAATGTTTGTTGTGACAGCGAGCACACACATTGTTTGGGAAACGTACAGTTCTTCTCCAGTTCTTTCATGGCCTCGCTGAAATGTCGTACCGTGATTATCGTATCTCCGCTATAGGACATAGGTCTATATGAAAAGCATTGAGCTTACTACTGAACTTCATGAGGTGCTTGGAGCACTCTTCGGTGTTTATATATTCCAGTACCTTTTCTCTCCCTGCCCACTTGCGCCCTGTCCACCTCTCACGATTAAACCCAGCATGGACAGCTTCAGGACGCCAGTGGTGGGAACGCAGCCGCAGCAGTGGAGTAAACTTTCAGAGACAAGTACGAGTCAACTGTCAGGAACTACGAACGATGGGTGTAAAACCTTGAGATGACGAGGCACAGAAACAGCACTCGAAGAGCCTGTGTCTTCTACAACAATTTTCCTCTGACATTTTTAAATTGTCATGTTTAATCATCTAACACACTGTTCCACCTGGATGTGAGAGCTGTTGCTTAGTGATTCGAACCGTACATAGGTGAGACAGTGAACACAGTGAATCCTCTGTTAAGGATTAAGGATTATATCTAGTTGCAGAACAAGATGACATTTAGAGAGACTTACAACTTTAAAAACCACTTAGATTCATGACTCATAACTCTTTCCCCGAGTAGCTCTGCTAGCTCACAGTTTCAATTCGAGAACACTGAATAACTGTACACTTGCATTGGGGAGGGGAGAAAGTGGATTTAATGCTCTGTCGGCGGGTTCCTGAGGACAAATTTATCTAACACTGTGTAAGAGGAAGCTCTGGTATCGCTCCGAAGAACAGAATAATTCCAGTGGAAGAGCATGGCGACCAAACCGCAGTGTAAAACCACAATCCCTAACATTTAGACTTCTTGGATGCTGATTAAGACCAATCAAAGGTGTATTCCCACTTCACGCCCAGCATTCCCAGGATCCAATGTGACCAGAGTAATGTAGTTACTGAAATGAAAATGAATAAATTAAACAACAATGGTGATGGATACATCCTGGAATGGCAAGGTTGGGTAAAAGACCATCGTGTCCTCCAGCTGTGTGATGTGTTATTTTCTTTATCTTTGAAGGCAAGACGTGTGTGTCCTTTGTTGTCCCGCGTTCCATAATCCAGTCTGCCCGCCAGTCTGTAAAAATGGCAACAAATGTATCTTTTGTAGCTCAGGCTGTATTTCATACAGAAAATGATTCAGATATGACTTGATTCCTTCTTCGCTCAGAGTTATAACTAGCGTGTTTTAGTTTATTTTTTTTTTTCTTCATTTTAACCACGTTCACATCGTTATTGTCGTCTGTTAAGGCTGAAAAGCCAATTTGATTGAGTTTGATTGAGTATTAGGGATTAGTTTGGGATAATTCTATTGGTTTTACATCATGTCCTTCCATGTACAACATGTATAGCATACTTGTGGTTTGACATTACTGAATTATATTATTCCAAAGAGTATTCCGTTATATATTTTGGCTGGTCGCTTGTTGTTCCCTCGCCAGATCAGCAGCAGTGCATCATGTATGCCGCTGCACTCCAGGGAAATACAATCCTTGAATATTTCCACGGCTCAGTGCCTCCACTGAGACCAGGTGTAGCTTCAAGTCACAATCCAGTACAGGTGGCAGGTGTGTGACCGAGTCATACTGCTGCACCCCGTGTCTGTGTGTGTGTGTGTGTGTGTGTGTGTGTGTGTGTGTGGACTTTCCTACTGCTCACATTGCCCAGAGTGAGATTTCTTTAACTCCGGGTGCAGTGCAGAGAGCAGAACAGCTGAACCTGTGGAGACACATTCGAAAAACATCACGGATTGCCATGAGGGAGTGTACACAATGATGAAATTTTACAGCACAGTTGTAGACTTTAAAAAAACTATCCTAACTCACCAAAGTAAATTCTGGATCAAGATAGAAATTCTGTAAAGCTTCTATGTGTATTTGTAATGAACAGGTTTGTGGGAAAACATGCCCTATAACCACCAAGCAATAACAACATCATGTCTCAGGAACATGAAGCGAATTTATGCAAATTAATTATCTTGTGGTTAAGTCACAAATCCAAATTCCTCCTCAGATTAATCCGAATACTTGGTTCATTAGAGTTTCCTCAGAGTTCTTCAGTTTCAGTTCTACTTCATTTCAGCATTAATATGAGTATCATCATTGGCCTGAATTATGTCACTGAGGGGTTGATTTATATTTTTATTTATTTATTTATTTATTTTTTATTTGGAAATGCGTCTAGCTGAAAGGAGTCGAGAGCGTGCGCTCTGTTTGGGCCCTGATCAAAGCTAATTCCACCTAGTGCAGTGTATCCGCTTCTTCTTCTTTCATCTGCTGAGCCCTTGGAGTGGAGAAAGGCCAGAGATGAGACCTTTCTCCACAAGGACCAATCATATAATTTTCCATCCTCATCTCACTCAAGGTCAGGCGAGTGGATTATTTATTGATCCAGAAAGATGCAGTCGCGGCGTGTAGGCCTGAGGAGCGTGAGTTTCAATCACAAATATACTGTGATATAACACGTACTTTACTTTTTAGATATATGGCTGCTTTAACCCCCCCCCAAAAAAAAAATTCTTTGTGTGTCATGTGATCAAAACATACAGGTAATAAATTACATGCTTCTCTGAGATTCCTTTACAGGTGTTCACCACAATATTCAACTGAAAGGCTTGGACACAAAGTACAGACGGTTTTCAGGCTTTCATATGTCTCGTAAACCCTCTCAGGGACAGACGCCTACTGCTGGACAAGGGCTGGGTTTGTGCAAAGACCCTGGTTGAGAAGAACCATTTTTCCATGATAAGGAAGAAGCCCCATGTTGAGAAAAGCACTATATTGGACAAAAGTGTCTGGTTGAGCAAAGACCTTGGATGGGAAGAAGACTCCTGCTGGGTAAAACTGCACACCGGACAAAGCCTCTTGATAGGCAAAGCTCCATGTTGGGTAGAAGTAAGCTGAACAAAGCCCCTGGTTGCGAATAAGTCTCTTTTTTTGGCCAGAGCCTCACGTTGGGCAAAAGTGTTCTACTGAGCCGAGCCCTTGGTTAGGCAGAAGCATGCTACTTTGGCTAGGAAGAAGCTTTGTGCTGGGCAAAGCCCCAATGCTGGGCAAAAGCCTCATGTTGGGTAAAATGAAAGCCTCCTGCTGCGCCACACCCCTGGTTGGACAAAAAGCTCTTTTTTGGCAAAGTCCTTGCTTGGGCATAGTCTTTGTGCTTGGCAAAGACTTTGGTTAGAAGGAACCTACTGCTGTGGAGAAGTCTGATGTTTGGCAGAAACCCTCTGCAGGCCATGACCCCATGATACTTTGAGATCTCTAGCTAGGCCCAGCTGCCATTGCTCAGCCCTTGAGCAAGGCCCTTAACCATCAACTGCATAGTTGTATAGATGAGAGGAATGTAAGTTGCTCTGGATAAGGCTGTCCTCAAAATGCCCCCGCTTGAGCATAAGTATCTGCTTGGGCATAGTTCTTGTTGGGGCAAAAGTATCCTGATGAGCAAAGCCTCAAATTGGATAATGTTGGGCAGAAGCGTCCTGTTGGATAAAGCCACTCACTGAGCCGAAACCTTCTTCTGGGCAAAGCTCCACGTTGGGTAGAAGTCTATAGCTAGGCAAAGCCCCTGCTTGGGCATATATTTCTGTTCCCAATGTTGCACATAATGCTGATGCTAATAACAGCATAACGCAATGAGTTTGTCTTCGACTGGATAATATACCTCTCACTTTTGCCTTGTGCCCAATGTTCCTGGAATAAGAACATTAGTTTTGTATTGTATTTCCAACACAATACCACAATATATCCTCATGCAGGTCCACCACCACAGATAAAAGATCATTCCAATTGCGTAAAGCCATAAAGGAATAAAGCGAGCTCCAGTCGTCCCCGAGCTGTATGTTTCAACTCTCTTTGCACATGAGACGCAACCTGCCAAAGTTATTCATTTAGCCTGTCTTGTGCTAATAGAGAGAGAAAAAGAGTGGAGGAGATGAAGAAAATCTATTTTCCATCACCTTCGGCAATCAGTCCGTTTTCAATTAAAGTGGAGGGCTATTCATTTCCAGCTATGAAAGAGTCTGACACCTCTATGAGCCGTGCTGATTGTGAGGGCAGCGTCTGTGCCATCACACATCGATATTATGGCTCCGAATAATACGGTTAAGGAAGCTGCCGAAAAAATGTCCAGCGCTGACATTTCTGAAATCGAACGGGTTTAAATAGTCAGACGAAGAACATACATTTATTTTATTGCCTTTGTGATGCCCGTATTATCACGTCACGTTGAAATAGATATTATATTCAGCTCTTTTGACTTTAAGTTAAATGCTGTGTCTAGATTGACTGTATTGGTACGGTAAACAGAATTCACAATCTCACCCACACACACACACACATACACACACGGCCGGCTATCTGAACTTTTCATTCTCCTAACTAATACATCAGCGCCAGACTCCAGGCACGCAAAGATCTCAGCTCCTCTTAACATCAGTTAGGCTGTGAAGGTTTCAATTCCTCTTGATAGATGTTGCGAGGAAACAAGATGAAAGAACCGAACATAGAGAAAATGAGTACAGGACAACCAACGCTGTACAGATAATTCACCTGCTCAAGGTGAATTATTTTTTTTTTTGTATATTCTGTAAACATATAAGCACTGCCCGAAGGCTTTTCTCAAATGACCTCTGCTTTCTGACGTGTACTGTGTTCTAGATTTAATTCTCCACTGAGCTGTGAAGTTCTGCTGTGCATCACGTCAGAAAGTGTAAGACATATCGATCTGGATAGAAACATGATCTGTGGCTTGTACACATCAATGAAAATGCCTCCGATGAATCTCTCAAATAGAAATAATCCGAAGGGTCGCGTCTCTGACTAATCCCCTATTTACCCGGT
The DNA here is from genome assembly GCA_012411365.1 of Ameiurus melas. Taxonomy (NCBI): domain Eukaryota; kingdom Metazoa; phylum Chordata; class Actinopteri; order Siluriformes; family Ictaluridae; genus Ameiurus; species Ameiurus melas. Next base: position 29,781,462 of record CM022763.1, read on the forward strand.
CACTGACTTGTTGTGGATGGTCTCCTATAGTCAAAATGATGCTATTCGTTTAGATATGTTCTCAAACATACACTGGGTTCTTCAAGGAACAAACATATATATATATATAAGATCACATGACACTCCATTCAACTAATTATGTGACCTAATTTGTTTTCCAGGGTTAAATACATTGTGCCCTGTGATGGATTGGCACCCTGTCCAGGGTGTACCCCGCCTTGTGCCCGATGCCTCCTGGGATAGGCTCCAGGTTCCCCCTCAACCCTGAAAAGGAGTAAGCGGTAGAAGATGGATGGATGGGTTAAATACGTTTGCAACGTGTGTTCACTGTTACATTTATTTTTGCACCTAATTTCGCAAACTATACAGTTTATCCACTCATTTCAATTTGGTGTGCCATTTTGTGTCAATCGATGACGTATAATCCCAGATGAATTCATTTCAAAAGAGTGGAACCATTACGTTGTTTCTTTGCCCTTTCTATTTCTATTCTGTAGATGCTATTATCCTAAGTGACTTACAAGTGAAGCAGAATCCACACATTTCTGAGCAGTTGATAGTAAAGAGTGGTGCTCATGGGCGCTGTAATGGTGCTCTGGTGGTCCTGGGAATTAAATTCACAAGCTTTCGGTCATAAACACTGAGCCTTAATGGCTGACCCACCACCCTGACTATTTATATATCTGACAGCTGAATTTGTCTTCCTTATTCCACTGTGTAATGTTTGTATATTGCTTGTGGGATTCATTCAGTTCTCCTGTCTGGTGAGACTTTTAATATTAAACAATAACATGGAGATACATAGGGAACATGATGAAACATAATTCTTAAACAATGCGATCAAAACAGTGCGAAATAATTCTTTGGCTGTGAATTGAGATGGGTGTAAACCGCAGGCATTTTAGTGCCTTTGTGACTTAAAGGTCTCAGAGTGTGAGTGACGCTCATCTTAAAAGCTACCAATAGAAGGGCCGTATAGGATGACCCCAAACTCATGGGACACTCTAAGAAAAAACGAAACAGAAGACTCTTTCAAGAATTCACGAAAGGTTTTCCATGCTTAGTGGTTTCCAGTTCTTTGAAACTGCCCTCATTTTACTGTTAAAATGAGATGTCAGAAGAAGAAAAAAAAAGCTCTTGAAGATTAGCTAGCTCGCTGTGTTAACATGCTGCCACCATCAGGTGAAAGGAAAAACTGCCACCTATCGTACGTTCTAAGAGAGAAGCCACAGGACAATTAACATCTGTCCATGGGAGACATTGGTCCCTTGGGCCAGAGTTTGAACACCTCTGCTTTAGCGGAACTGTCGCCATGTGAATGATTAATACACTTAAGCTGTGCTGAAATGGAGCAACTTTTTTTGGATTTTAATCCGACAACAATATTAAAACCTGACTTTAATTCTTTTAAGTGCACTTGGTACGTTATAAATATGGTAGACTATATGAATTTTAATCCATATACTTTTTATATAATCCTATTGCAGTATGATGGCGCAGTATGTAGCTCTGCTGCTTCACAGCTCCAGGGACCCTAGGTCGGTCCTCATCTTGGGTTGCATTGTGTAGTTTCACTCATCCCCCACGTCTAGATGGGTTTCCTTTCAGACTACACTAATATGCCGCTAGGTATGAATGTGTGTGCATGGTGCCCTGTGATAACCAAGCATCGCATCAAGGGTGCTTCACACCCAATGATCCTAGGATAGGCTCTGGATCCACTTTGACCCTGAGCAGGATAAAACACTTACTGAACATGAATGAATATCAAGCCTGATTGCTCGTTCGTGCAATTATCAAATTTCAATTTCAGTGCATTACAAAATTCAACTTCACAATAACACGTCCTGGAATGACCACGACTAACGGTATGTAAATTACATTGGAGCTTTTTATAGCTTAAATGCTTCAGAGGGCAGAGCACCCATTGTTCCTGACAGTGACCTCTCTGTGAACCAAAACCCAACCAGCTGCTTCCTTCTGCTCCTCATCCCTCAGAGACGCCCAATCTCCAACTACTCTGACACTCATATTATAATGGATGACTTCACGGATAAGTAGAGCAGAAATTTTCCTTTGCAAAGCATGGATATAAAAATAATCTGGGTAGTCTGGCTTCTGAAGAATGCAGATAGAATATATATGATATGCTTGTTTTGTTTTGACTTTACAACTCTACCCAGAGGAAGTCATGGGCACCAGTGGAAAAAGAAAACCAAGCATGGCTAGGGGTAGAGAAGAAGAAACTTCAGGTGGAACCGAGACTCCGCTACCGGTCCTCCTCGAGATATTATTATTTAGTTTGTACAATTTTCCAATTATCAGTGGAACCATTCCATTGTAGAGAAAGGAGAGGTTGGTGTGAGTGCAGACCACGCCCTCGACTAAATGGAATTAAGTCTGTTTGTGGAAGTGTAAAAAGTGAGGAGAACTTGGACTGAAGATCTGGTTGGGTTCATTGTCCTTGATAGCCTGAAACTCCAGTAAAGACTCTTGAGTATCAGCAGGGAGGAGATAGGGTGGTGGTCATTGCCGAAACATGATCACTAGTGGAGGAAGAGGGCGATTTGAATTCGTAAGGAAGAAGGTGGGGCAGTCTTTCTCTCAAACATCAGTTATGTAATGTTTTTGGAGATGCTGCATTCCTGTAAACAGAGCTGACACGCTAACTGGTGGCTTAGTGGTTAGCCTCACACCTCCAGGGTCCGGTGTTCGATTCCCTGTGTGTGCGGAGTTTGCATGTTCTCCCCGTGCTGTGGGGGTTTCCTCGGGGTACTCCGGTTTCCTCCCCCGTCCAAAGACATGCATGGTAGGTTGATTGGCGTGGCCCTGCAATGGACAGCTCTTCCGCGTCAGTTCCATTCCCTTATGAGATAACACAGTGTGCTTTGCTTCCAAACTGCAGTATCAAGGCAGAAGCAATAGGTCATCCGGGTATTTCTTGCCTGCTCGACTACATATTACTCCTTCGGCGTTCTGCTTTTTCGCCTACTGTGCATTAGGGTAGTATGGATATTCGGAAGCAGCCTTGACACTGGAGAGTTCATCCATGCATTTCAAAGCAACATCCCATTAATGACAGTTTTAGCATATAAACTTTTTTTCTTATATTTTTTGTTCATTATTATGTATCAAAAGCACTGGTGTTTAATTAAACCAACGTTTTTTTAAATACAGTTGCACTCATGAGATGTTCATCCTCAGAAGCAGCTGCTGCTGACCTCCTCGGAAGCAATCTGCCCCTTTTAGTTGTCTCTTTGGAGTAGTTTTGATGAGGAACTGCTGTACAGGGCACAGTGAGGCCCAGCAAAGATCAGCTCAAACTGCCTGCTGGTTTTCTTTTTGTTTTTGTTTTTTTAGACATTTCAAGCCTACCGTGGATTCATTAGCACGCTTATAATGCTGTATTTTCAGTTGTTGAATTACTGATAGTATGGCAATGTTTTGAATCAGAATACATTTCTTAGTGCATGTTCGTTGCCCTTCCATCATTTCCATATACTATGAAATTGAGTTGTTGATGATGATGATGATGATGATGCATGATTTCCAACATCATCATCATCATCACACACAGCAAAGAAACGAAACATAAAAGTTGATGTTGGCGAAACCAAGGAACCCTCTCCATGGCTCTCCGAAGTGCACTCGTGAAATTGCCTCTGCCAGCATTATTGATAATTTGCGAGAGGCCTGTGTGCATTCTGATATTTTTCCAATTTCAATCCTCAAATGAAAGCCACATAATTTGTGTTCCATTACTCTCTGCCAATTTCCCCCGACAAAGCCTCCCATTCATGCTTGTCTTTTTGACAGTTCACGAATCAGCAACAATATTCTGCTCTCCTAGTTGTGTACCTTGTTGTGTTTCCAGATAACGAGCCGTTCTGAGGTTTTGGAGCAGCAGCAGAATGAGCATCCGATATGACATTATCAACATTGATGACATTTTTAACAGAGAGAAATGTCTCCGAATCAGGTGATTTTTTTTAACAAACGGAAAATGGAGGAGGCTGTAATTGAAATGTGAGTAATGGCAGCACGAGTGTGGCCCATGCTTCCCTGCCAGAGCGGAGGAAATCAAAGACAAGGCGGTGAGGTTATTCAGCCCTGAGATAAGGTGTCAAGGGGGGTGCAATATACATGAAAATAAATGTGAGAGTCAATAAGGATGCGATATCCAAGAAAACAAATATGAGTCAGAGACAATAGCTCAGTCCAGTGCCAAAGCACGTTAATGAAAACAGATAGGATGACGCCAAATATTTGCACTAAGGCAACTGACATGGCAGCTTGATAACCTGCCAGAGCCTTGCTGGAACAATAAGATCACCCAGAACAAATGCTTCTTACTCATGTGGGGCTAAAGTAGCATTTGCCACCTAGTTCACCTACTCTTAGACATCCCAAACCTTTAATGGATCCTTGGTTGCCAGTTTGTTGGTAAGGTTCTACGTACAACTCCTACCCTAATATGTTTCCATATCAAAGTGCTCCATGCAGAACCTTATATGGAACCAAAAACCCCTTTAATTATCCAATGAACCATTATTAAACCCTACAAGAACTCTATTTTTAAGCTCGAGCGTTAGGTAATGAGTGTGCCATGTGTATTAGAGCAGGGAATTCTCACATGGGCAGGGAAATCACTCGTCTGTGCAGTGAAGGGCAACTCCGGGACTGGGAATCATTCCAACTGAACATGGCCCCTCAGAAGACCTTGGTGATCTGGTGCAAAGTTAATTATACGCTCTTTCGTGAAGGTCTGGTGTGTCACAGGACATAAAATGACTGTTTGTCCACAGATGTTGTGGAATGTTACAGTACATTAGAAGGCTTTGCCTGTTCCATGAATCCCATATTCATTTCTAATCCTTTTAGAGTTCAGGGATGAAGGACTTTTCTCAAATGTATCGTGTACATAAGAGATGTGTGCGTTGCACCTGGCCTAGGCACTGGAGAAAACAAAGGGCTCGTTTTAAGTGAGGTTCAGAAACACGTTAACGAGTTCAGATATCCACAACAGAAACTAAACCGTTTCTGAGAGAGTATTTGCTTTGATTTCCTACACCTTTAGGTTACCATGAAAAATCACAACGGTTATATTTTGTGAGGCTTTCTTTACATAATCCTCTTTAGATTCTCAAAAAGGTATCAAACGTTTGTTATTTGGTTACCGTTTCAATACTGCAACAGGGGAAATTCAATAAAGAAAATGTCTTCGATCTTTTTTTCCATGGTGTATTGCAATAGGCAAACACTAACCGGATGTTGGTTGGTTTGTTTGCTTGTTTGTTTGTTTGTTTATTTATTTATCTATTTATTTATTTAGCTTGCCTAAAGGCAAATGAGATTGCACTGTGACTATTTGATTTGGGCGAGACAGCAGTAGGTACCCTGATAAAGAAAACACATTTCAGGTCCACAACTTGTGGAAAAGACGTTCAAAAAATTGATGTTTGGGCAAGTTTTTTTTTATTTATTTATTTTTACCTTCATAATAAAGAGAGACAGACACAACAAAATCAGTTTGCAAAAGGGTTATAAATCCTTCTGCTGTAAAACAGCCAACATAAGCAACTTGGTGTGAAATCTGGACTTATTTTATGATTTTTGGACTTGGAGAGCTAAATGTTTTTAGTGAGAGTTTACTCAGGCATATGATTAACTGCTTCTCCCATGCAATGACTCATGAAGCTCATGACACTAAATTCGCATCTTCAAGTTTGGCATTAATACATAAGCATCTAATTACTATGTTGCCTAATTCTGAAGGAGTGTGATGAAATGTTGGTGTTTGAAACAGAGATAGATCTTAAACGCGTTTCATTTTGTGGTTGCCATGTCTTGGTTTCGGTTCTAGTGCCTTCTCCATCCCTGTCTCGTCATTGATAGTTTGCACCTTTCCTGTGTTAGTGCTTGATTAGTTTGTTCAAGTATTTCATGCTGTTTCTTTGTAGCTTTTCCACCACTGTTTTTAGCTCGATAACTGTGCAGATTTGGGTCCTACTCTCTATCCATCCATCCATCCATCCATCTTTTACCGCTTATTCCTTCTTCAGGGTCGCGGGCAACCTGGAGTCTATCCCAGGGGGCATCAGGCACAAGGCGGGGTAGACCCTGGACGGGGTGCCAGTTCATTGCAGGGCCACGCCAATCAACCTACCATGCATGTCTTTGGACTGGGGGAGGAAACCGGAGTACCCCGAGGAAACCCCCACAGCACGGGGAGAACATGCAAACTCCGCACACACAGGGAATCGAACCCCGGACCCTGGAGGTGTGAGGCTAACCACTAAGCCACCGTGGGCTCGGGTCCTACTCTATTGACCATAATAATAACTGCTCTAATATTTTTGTGCACGTTTTCAGGGAGAATTTTGACCTAAAAGCTCAGACAACAGCAACTTGACCACTAATTGCTGATTGGCCAATCTGAATTTTGGGTGTTCGATGCATTTATTTTGTGTGGGTGGTCAGACTATCATCTTCTTAGCGTTTAAAAAATATAAACAGGGTGACCTAGTGTATACGCGTCCAGATGAAATCATATTTCAAAGTGAAAGTAATTCTATTTGAAATTTTATTTGTATAGTGCTTTTAACAATGGACATCATCACAGAACAGTTTACAGGAATATATATATAAATTCTTCATATACATTTTAATTTGATACCTTTTATCCCTAGTGAATAATCACACATGATCACACAGCACGGAGAAGCTGGTTTTGTTTGCACATAGACTTACCATCTGGCTAAGCTTCTGTACCAGCTGGACCAACTCAGCCTGGGTTTTGGCAGCTGGTCAGAATAAGCTGTACATTTCAGCAGTATATGTTGCACTAGTGGAGTAGAATTCCTGAAGAGTTTATGTGGTGGAAAACTAGAGTCGTTCAATGAAACGATGACAAAAACGCATTCAAAAGGATCATTCGCGTTTGAACAGATCTTGAAGAAATTTCTTTTCTAGAGTGATCTTATTTTGAAGCAGGATTCCTGAAGCGATAATGATACAGCTGCCTCCTTCCATTAAGACATGGCGATAAACTATTATTTTAAGGTCAATAAAGTGTGACTTTAGCACATTCGCCTCACACCTCCAGGGTCCGGGGTTCGATTCCCGCCGGGGCCATGTGTGTGTGGAGTTTGCATGTTGTCCCCGTGCTGCGGTGGTTTCCTCTGGGTACTCCGGTTTCCTCCCCCAGTCCAAACACATGCATGGTACTGTTGATCGGTGTGTCTAAATTGTCCGTAGTGTATGAACGGGTGTGTGAGTGTGTGTGTGATTGTGCCCTGCGATGGACTGGAACCCTGTCCAGGGTGTACCCCGCCTCGTGCCCGATGCCTCCTGGGATAGGCTCCAGGTTCCCCGCGACCCTGAAGAAGGAGTAAGCGGTTGAAGATGGATGGATGGATGAAATTGTGACTTAACAGACATGGATAAGTACCAGGGTCATTGAAAACACTGGCCCACACGTATTATACCCACAGGGACAATTTAGTAGCGAGTGGTTTAAATAAAAAATAAATAAAAATACAGAAAAAAATAAACCAAATGTAAGACTATTAAACCTATTTTAAGACCATTTTTAAATTCATTTGAAGCAAAAATGATTTGCAAATAGAATAAGACTCTTTCAAGCTTTAAATTAGACATAAACAAAGTCCAATCTAATCTTTATATTTGGTTTATTGTAATCCAAATATTTTCCCTTGCTAGTATGGCATTTTTTTTTTTGTAGTGCAGGCTTCTGATCTGGTTAGATCAAAGCAAGAGTTTCTGAAAGTAACCCAATACCACATATGGGGTTAATTTGAAATGGAATTGTACGCTGGAATAAAAGGTATCATTCATGCTAATAAAACAGTGACATCCATTTTACACAATGTCATACTTCACTTTAAGCGAGTCCTCCATTTGAAATTTTCTGCTGCTAAATTGCCTGGAGCGGTCCATGAGCAGCTTTAATATCTCGAATTAAAAAACTCAGAGTCATTGCACGTGGCACCCAGAAGCGCTGTATTTCACACGAGAAGATGATCACATCACTTCAGCTCAGTCTGTTGACGCGATCCAATAACGTTACACACTACTGTGTGATAATGCTATTAAATCAGAAAAAAAAGAAGAAGAAGAAAAAAAATGCAGTGGCTGTAACCAACCCAGGAAACATATTTAAAAATTCAATTACACTAACTTCCCTTTCTTTGATTATATTTCAGATTACTTTTACATATGGTAATAGGGGGAAAGATACAGCTACAGTAATTCATAAGCTTTGTCTCGCTTCTGTTTTAGTGGAGTTCATCGCTTGCCTCAGAATCACTGCTTTGGGATTTTACCATATGGCGCAGGGCTTTGGAAAACACTGTATGACAGAGTGTGTTGGAGAAATTTTCCGACTGGTGCATCAAAGAGTGCCCATGAACACAGATTTCCTTGTACAATATGTCGAATAGTGACAAGGTAGTGAGGGACCAAAGCAGCGGTGTCTTCCTATGGGACTGAAACTAATTGCAAGCTTATTTTTCATCCACTATTATTTTTGTCGTCACCTTCCTGTGATATTCTCTCACGAACATAGCCGGTTCTATTTCCCTAAATATAAAAACAAGTTAGTAATTTACACCACGCCGTCCAAGATAAACCAATTACTGAAGATGATTGAAACAATGCGGCAGACAAGCAACCGAACAAGTCCAGTACACTACCATGTTAATGGATGTGGTTCTTGTTTGTGCTTCCATCATCCCAGTCCCTAAGCTTAAATCTCTACATCGTTCTCTACACCAGTGGTGTTCGATCTTGTCGATTGAAGACCAAGACTCAATGGATAAATCAAACGGGATGGGAACGTTATCTGCAAAAGGAAGAAACATCACTCCGTCATCAACCGGCCACGCACAGGAGCTCCTCGCAAGATTTCTGACCGGGGAGTCATGAGAATAGTCAGAAGAGTAGCCCAAGAGCTAAGGACCACTTGGAAAGAGCTCCAGAAACAGTTGGAGGCAGCAGGTGACATTGTCACAGAGGAAACACTAGGCAATGCTCACGCTTACCCACAAGACTCTATTACTAAAGAAAAGGCATGTCGAAGCTGGTTTAAAGTTTGCTACAACTCATTTAGAAAAGCCTATGAAATACTGTTAGAGTGTAGTCTGGTTAGACGAGAGCAAAATTGAATTTTTTGGCTGTCATACTACACACCATGTTTGGAGAAGAAATGGCGCTGCACATCTCCCTAAAATCACTACACCAACAGTGAAGTGTGGAGGTGGAAGCGTCATGGTGTTGGGCTGTTTTTCATCACATAGTACTGGCAGACTTCATATAATTGAAGGAACGATGAATGGAGCGCTTTACCAGAATATTCTTGAGAAGAATCTGTTGCCATCCACCAGGATGATGAAGATGAGACTCGGGTGGAGCTTCCAGCAGGACAACGATCCAAAACATACAGCAAAGGAAACTCGCAATTGGTTTCAGAAAGAAATCAAGGTGTTAGAACGGCCCAGTCAGTCACCTGACTCGAATCCAACTGAACAAGATTTAAAGACGATATGTTTAGAAGAACGGGACAAAAAACACCCCTGAATACTGCGACCATTAATTTCTTCATACAGGAAGTGAGTATTGAAGCTGTCGTTACAACCAAAGGCTCCTCCACTAAGAATTAAATACATTTCAGTTAGCGTGTTCAATACTTTTTTTCCCGTGTCAGTCCACTTTATTACACATATCTTCATTTATGCACTTTAATGTTTGGGTTTCTTTATTTGTGTGAATTTCTTCAGTTAATATTAACTGAAGAATAGTTATTATTCTTATATAGATAAGAATAATAACTATAGTACCGATAGTTATTTCCCCAGCCGTAGACGCTGGAAGGATAGGTAAGGCTGCAGGAACTGAAACATACAACTCTTAGCAGTAAGATAACAATTTCTAATACATTCTAGGTGGCAGTTTAATACTTTCTGAATGATACCTTGAAAACTCAAACAGCAATTTTGCCTGAAATGCTCGTCCCTGAACTCTGTTATGAATAAGATTATCCTTATCTGGTTCAGACCTCGAACCGCTTCAGTCAGTGCTATCAGTAACAGAAATTTTCATTTGCCGTGTTTTCTGTCTGGTTTGACACTCCGTCTGAGGTCCAGTGCAGGATCAAAGGCCGCATAGGTTTAAAACCCATGACAAACGACGTAAGCGGCTGATAAGTCCGTGTTTATCTGTCTGCATGATGTTTCTGGCTTCAGCGTGGAGATAGGATCGCACATCAGCCTGACAAGCACCAACAGTCAAACCCAAATCCGCTGAAGGAGAATTCAGCATCTTTCAGCCTCACTGAGCAGCCAGAAAAACAACTCATTTAGAGGTTTTAACATAGTGCGTTACATCCATCCAACCCCCAACCCCCCCACCACCACCACCACCACCACCAGCCCCCCACCCGTCTGCGCCGCTGCTCTACAGTTGCGTCCGTCTTTGAAATATTGATTAGCATTTTAATGGCTTGTTGCGTTTTTCGCCTTCGAGGCTTTTTGCATGAGAACAGAAGCTCGGAAATTTTACAGACGCCTTATTAAATCCAATCCCAGTGCCTTGAATTCGGTGTGTGTGGTACTGAGCAGCAGGTGTGTGTCGTTTATGGATCTGAAGTAGTTTTGAGGGGGAAAAAAAGTAGACCAAAGCAAATTTAAATACTTGTGGAATCTACTAAATTGTCCTTAAATGCTCATATTAAATGATTAAAGATGAAATCCCTACTGATTTTTATTGTAAGGAATAAAACACTTACCCCACCTTGTGCCCGATGCTCCCTGGGATAGGCTCTATATCTATATCTATATCTATAACTATCTATCTATCTATCTATCTATCTATCTATCTATCTATCTATCTATCTATCTATCTGTCTATCTGTCTATCTATCTATCTATCTATCTATCTATCTATCTATCTATCTATCTATCTATCTATCTATCTATCTATCTATCTGTCTATCTATCTATCTGTCTATCTATCTATCTATCTATCTATCTATCTATCTATCTATCTATCTATCTATCTATCTATCTATCTATCTATCTATCTATCTATCTATCTATCTATCTATCTATCTATCTATCTATCTATCTATCTATCTGTATGTATGTAATACCTTTATATAGTATAGAACAACACAAAAAAACATGCTCTTTTGGCTGATGTAGGATACAACAGAGCTGAAGGTCAAGGGTCTTGTTCAAGGGCCCGACCTTTTCATTTTGGCAGTGCTGGGATTTTAAACACATGACCTTCTGATTCTTAAATCAAAGCCTTAACTTCTGAGCCACCTGAATATGTACTGAATATAATAATGTACTGAATATGACACAACATATTATTTATTTATATATATATATATATATATATATATATATATATATATATATATATATATATATATATATATATATAAATATATACTATTCAATTTTACAATTTTACATGTCTGAGAAAATGGCAAGCTCTGAAAAATTACAGCTTTACCACTGACACTGAAGACTCCTTCCATAAATGTCTCCTCGTAGAAGTCCGTGTGAATGAGCTGTGAATGAATCAGTGCCCTGCACGACTGTCACATCACATCTGCTGTTATAGAAAATGAATCAACACCTTCTGACCAATCAGAATAGAGACTTCGACATAACATATTGCTGAGAAGTCATATACAATAAAAGTACCCTGTTTAATACACGTCAGTGTCCTATAAACACCTATTTAAAGCAATATGGATAACCGCCTGCATCGATCTGGGAGAAATATATTCAGTGGCTTGAAGAGGAGGAACAGTGCAGACTTTGATTCAAGGCTGCAAAAAAAACCAACGAGTCAGTCTACTAGATAACATTGAGGAGCATTATCACATGAGAACCAGAGTGGACAGCTTGTAAATATCAATTTATTGAAACTTTTTCTCCAAAGATTATAATCATGGGCCTTAGCAGGCGTGAGGTCAGAAGCAGGAAAATCCATAATACAAGATCAAAACACGGTTAAAAGCAAACACGCTAGGGTTGAGACAAAGCCTAGGCATCGTTCCAGCAAATGAAATGACATGAGATACGGAACATCACCCATCCCATCCATAATAAGAATAAATGGAGAGTTATCGACTGTTTTTCTTTCAATTTATCTTAGCTTATTGTACTTTAAAAAAATGATCTTACACCTTAAAATGTGATCGTTGTTTGATTATTGCAAATTCTTAAATGGATTGTAAACGCTCACGTCATTCAGCTTGGTTAAACTGCCATGTGAACGTGGAATAAAGTCAGAGTCAAAGACTAGAGGAAGCACAGTACTAGTTCTCGGAAATGCATTGAAGACTTGCACACAGGTGTATATCTGCGACAACGTCATGTACTAGTAGACCACTGCACATGGTAGATATCCTGGTAGGGGACTCCTGTCGTTCCATCTTGGACATTCTGTCTTCTCAGCCTCTCTGGACGGGTCTTTTTAGCTTTAGCGCTGCTACACGCAGGCATTTTAAACAAATTAGCAACGTTGGTTGTGACTGTAGAGTTTCACGTGTCCGTGTGGGTTTCTTCTGGGTTCCTCCACCCATCCCAAACAAAATCCTGGTCCTTACATAAATTGCCACTAGGTAAGTAAGAGTCTGTTCATGATGCCCTGAGTCTTATTCTTGGTGTATTCCCACCTTACACTTCAAATAAAGCGATTATTGTATATTATTTAATGAGTTATCATCATATATATATATATATATATATATATATATATATAATGTGTATGCATGTATGTATGTATATACAGTATCTCACAAAAGTGAGCACACCCCTCACATTTTTGTAAATATTTGATTATATCATTTCATGTGACAACACTAAAGAAATGACACTTTGCTACAATGTAAAGTAGTGAGTGTACAGTTTGTGTAACAGTGTAAATTTACTGTCCCCTCAAAATAACTCAACACACAGCCATTAATGTCTAAACCGCTGGCAACAAAAGTGAGTACACCCCTAAGTGAAAATGTCCAAATTGGGCCCAAAGTGTCAATATTTTGTGTGGGGACCATTATTTTCCAGCACTGCCTTAACCCTCTTGGGCATGGAGCTGACCAGAGCTTCACAGGTTGCCACTGGTGTCCTCTTCCACTCCTCCATGACGACATCACGGAGCTGGTGGATGTTTGAGACCTTCCGTTTGAGGATGCCCCACAGATGCTCAGTAGGGTTTCGGTCTCTAGACATGATCTCCTAGTCTATGCACCAAGCCATTCATTAAAGCATCAAAACTTGGCTTTGAAATGACAGCATATGTGAACTGCTTATAAACTTTGAGCCGTTTGTCATTAAACTACAATCAAAATTTAAACCAGATGATCACGTGTCTGCCGAAATATGTTCAGAACTCGTTTTTTTTTTTTTTTCCCATGACTTATTTATTGAAAGCACTTGATAAATTAAAGTCTGTCTTGTCACTCAGCCGTGCAGTTACAGCTGTACACAAGCACTGTGTGGTGATGGTACTTCATTTGATACACTGTGCAAAGCGAGGAAATGTTTAATAGTCCATCTGTCATTCTGTTCGGTTTGAATCTTTGAAACATCCTTTCACCACACGGTGCTGTTTGACTTCATAGTATACTTGTAGAGGGGTAATGATTTGTAATCCCACTATCCAGCACTCCAGAAATATCACAAAAAGGCTAATAATTCTGATTATGAGATTACTATATAACAAATAGTAGACCTCTGAGCCTATTTGTAGACTGTTTTTGTTTTTTATTTCACTCAAAAATGTTCAAAGCTACTGGCTAGCTAGCTTCACCAGCATACTAAAGAGAGACAGAGCATCACTGTCTCATATACATATATATATATATATATATATATATATATATATATATATACACACTCCGGTTTTCCGGTTTCTCCCCAGTCCAGAGACATGCATGGTAGGCTGATTGGTGTGTCTAAAGTGTCCGTAGTGTATGAATGGGTGTGTGATTGTGCCCTGCGATGGACTGGCACCCTGTCCAGGGTGTACCCCGCCTTGTGCCCGAAGCTCCCTGGGATAGGCTCCAGGTTCCCCGTGACCCTGTATAGAAGCAGTATAGAAGATAAAATCGAGTATAAAATCTAACTTTTAAATCCGATCCGGTGAAACGTTTCTTTAGAAATTGTATCGCATCAGAACAGGAAGGGGACGTTTCTCCTCCTGCGGACACCTCATTCCTGTTTTCATGAAAGTCAGTGTGAGATGCTGATGGAAGTGTGGCTCAATTATCAACTTGTCTCTAAACAGGAGACGTGTACAATTCATTTAATAGGACAAAAAACATGTTTCCATATTTCCATATTCAGTATTTATTCCAATACAGAAAACAAGCACTTTTTTGGGGACCAGGTGAAGCTTTCATGCTGTGTGAGTGGTGAGAAATTGTTCGAGATGACAGGATGAGTTATGCACAGATGGGAGCGTCATGGCACCGCACTGGTGATTAGAATATGAACTAGTCCAGGTATAGTTTTTCAAGCTTTGGGGGAAAAAAATTGGAATTAAGGTTAGTTTGAATGTTGGTTTGCATCTGTGATCTTTCTAGAGTGACAAATAGCAGGTATTCAGGACAAATAAATGAACTTTTATGGGCGGATGTGGCGCAGGTGGCGCAGGTGGTAGAGTGGATTGTCCACTAATCGTAGGGTTGGTGGTTCGATTCCCGGCCCGGGTGACTCCACATGCCGAAGTGTCCTTGGGCAAGACACTGAACCCCAAGTTGCTCGCGATGGCAAGTTAGCGCCTTGCATGGCAGCTCTGCTACCACTGGTGAGTGTGAATGGGTGAATGAGACACAGTGTAAAGCGCTTTGGCTAAAAGCGCTATATAAGTGCACATTTATCAAATGAAAGAACAAAAAAAAAATCGAAGGGTTTTCATTTGTCTCACCCTCATGCCTCGTTTTTTTTCAGGCTATTCAATCAGAGTAAAAACGTTGCTCTGGTGTTATAATGGCGTGTGACAAGAGCTAGCTAGAGCACTTGAGTCAAGATATCAGACATGTTTACACGCAAGCTATTTACACACGCAGAAATATCTAATCTGAGTCAGACGTCGTCGGAAATGCTACAGCCATCCGAGTCCAATTGAGCAAAATGGGTTGGAGGGGTATAATCTCTCTCCGCTGTCAATCAGATCAACACTAGCTAATCATAGGCGTATGTTGTATGTGGAAGATGGTGGATAGTGGTTTCCTCCAAGTGTCTTACGCTGCCTTGTGATGTTTGGAAAGATGTGATTGGCTGGATTCCATGTGGCAGAGAGTGTATGTGTTAGCTTTGCCTCTCGGTTGTAGAATTGGGAAGAGCTGGCTAGTGGACGGCAATTGGCCGAGACTAAATTAGAGACAAAACGGTCGGAAAGAAATAAACTAAATGTGAATGCATTTTTATTTATTTCTTTTGTATGCAGTTTGAGTGACGTGAATGATGTACGGGATGCAGAAAAGTGAATATTCATGGCATCATGCTGAGTTTTTGATCAATATCAGCATGCGCGATGCCACAATTTTAGCCCAGCTTGTTCCGAGCACCTCCCCCTGCCTGCGCATCTCCCGTACAGATCCAGATAACAGGATCTAATTAATTCCCAGGACAAGAAAATACACTGCGGAGCCTCTGAGGTCATGCGGTTATTTCATTCTCTTACAGGGGTAGAAGAAGGAAATACAAAACAACAAATCAGTAGGAAACAAACAGCATGTTAGTGGACTAACTTGCCAAGAGACACTACGCAAGTTCAGGCACAAAGCGAGTTTGCCCCAGGGAGCAGCTGCTCTATATATGAGGACTAATTTCAGTTCATCTGGGGAAACTCAGAACACATTGTAATGCGCCACCACCCGCCGTGATCATGATAACTGGATCAGAAGGGCTCCTCGGTGGGCTCTGCTGGGAACCCACAGTCCTAGACGTTCTCTTTTTTACCTCCTGGGTGGTAACGGCCAAAGGAGACACAGCCACCGAGCCGCTCGGTAACACATCCTAATTACAAGCCAGATGTTAATGATACAATTAATTACTTCCTGCTCCAGTAACGGAGCTACAAAAGATCCGGGGTTCCTCCAGTGGGATGGCGTGTTATTTTTATTAAGGACGTGCAAACCTCGGCGCTCTCAGGGGAATGTATCGGTAATCAAAAGGAGGAATAGATTTCAGGTTGCATCTGGAGAATTGCAGCAGGTGTTGGGACACAGAGTCCTGTTCTACTTTCTGCATTTGAGAAAAAGAAAAGATGTTTTTTGTTTTTTTTTTTCTTCTGTGGTTCAACCACTTCATGTCACGCTCTTAAAGGAAAATAAACAACGCTGGGGTGATGTGTTGAAGCGAAGTTACTGTTCGTCATCTGAAAGTTGCGTATTTTCCTTTCACAGCACATCCTCAAAGTGCTCCATCCCTTGTTTAGATTATATTATTTATGTATTTATTTAATCGAAGAATGACACATTATCTCCAGCCGTCCATTTTCCATGGTGATGCACAACACCTGTTCTGCATATTTGTGTTGTTGTGAGGGATTTTATTCGGGGGGGGTGAATAATTTTGAGACTTGAGAAATGATTATACGTTGCCTTTTCAGTTGAATTTGTGGAAACGACTTGAAGCGTTCGTTCGTGTTGAACTATTTCAGTCGCTCTGGCTTGATTTGTTCATCGCAAACAGCTGAAAGTCTGTCCATTTTGACAATAAACCTGATTTGCACTGGGGGTTGAGTCATTTTGATTGCTGTGTTAACTGTTTAAAAGTGTGATTGCATGTAAAATAAATAAATGAAATAATAAATGAATGATAACAATGAAAAGTGATGGATGAATCTCTTGTGAAAAAGAAAATCACAGGTGAAAAGCATACAAACTTGTATAAATAAATAAATAAATCTAAAGTAAAAGAATAAAGTGGCTAGCATGTTCGCCTCACACCTCCAGGGTCCGGGGTTCGATTCCCGCCGTGGCCCTGTGTGTGCGGAGTTTGCATGTTCTCCCCGTGCTGCAGGGGTTTCCTCCGGGTACTCCGGTTTCCTCCCCCGGTCCAAAGACATGCAAAGACGTGAGTGTGTATGTGATTGTGCCCTGCGATGGATTGGCACCCTGTCCAGGATGTACCCCGCCTCATGCCTGATGCTTCCTGGGATTGGCTCCAGGTTCCCCGTGACCCTGAAGAAGGACTAAGCGGTAGAAGATGGGTGGATGGAAAAATAATCTAAATGAATTATATTTAAATATATATAAATGAATTATGGAAAATCATCATGTGAAAAATGTGTCATGGGAAAGTAAATTTGTAATAAAGAATTGTTTGTAGAAACACATAAAGTAAAAATACTGAATAAATTGATCGCATAAAAAAAAATTAAAAATCATGTAAAAATAAAACATGAAAAATCCATGTAATCATGTGAATAATCCACATGTGGAAAATGTGTGAAATGTTGTGAGGGACAAAGTGATTATTCACTTTTGACTCATCTCTAACTCCGCTTAAGCTAAAATAACTCTCACACGTATGACTCGACTCTGCGTCAGCTCATAAAGCACGTCCGGGTCATTCCTGATGGGGTTCTCCATCGCATAATTAAACCCAGATAAGCAACACACACACAGATACACCCTGACTTAAACGTCCATCTGAACGTCTGTCTAAGTGTCCGTGTGTCGTTCTGGATGTTTCCCTACGGGGTAATAACGTCAGGAAGGAAAGGTGATGTCAGGAGCTCTCATTACAAACCAGTGACTCTGATTTGTATCAGCAGGGAGAGGGCATCGACGCTGCACAGTTACAGACAAAGATTAATTACTTATTCACACTGATATGGAGCAAGGGCATGGCTGAAATGAAAGTGCAGATCACTTTGGAACACGAGCATGCACCAGATTACTCGGTGCGTAGTGATGAGCACTGCAGAATAAGATTCAGCTTTAGTGAGATTCATTAAAATGGATACACATGGATTTACACTAATGAAATCTTATTATTTTTATTTTTTATGTGAAATAGTGAATGATGGAAGTATCCGTAATGCAGTGTAATGTTGAGAAGCTGCTTTGTCAAGCTACTCATGGTGTAAAGTCGCTAAGCGACAGGCACACTAGTGTTTTTGATAAAGAAGCTAGCTGTGCTTCGAGCTAGCTAACTACAACAAAGCGAACTTGTCGAAGTGAGGAAAAGCAAATGTACAAAGCAGTTAACGTTAATCACTTAACGTCGAAACAACAATCACCAGAAGAATCTACGTATACAAAGAGGGCTTAGTCAGAACATTTGGTTCAGTTTGTTTCTACAAATATGCTAGCTAGCTAGTTAACATTAACCAGTGAATTAAACAGCTGTTTATTTATTTATTTGTTTGTTTATTGATTGATGGGGGGGGGGGCGCTTATAGTCATTTGTTGTGCGTCATCAAAAGTTTTCACGATTCATTGAAATAATTCAACAGTTAATACTTAACACCTAAATGCTATCACTCCTCAGCACTAAAGGTTTTTTTTTTTTTTATTAATTTACGGTTTGCATGGCTCACCAACAAGTGTATATGTCACTGTGTGAAATTTGGACGCACTGAAACATTAAAAAAAAAACATGGACATGAATGTTCGATGGTCTTGCTTTCATCACTAGAATAATTTATCATCTGTAGCTGTAGTATATGGTATAATACCATGTCTAGGATTCCTGTCAGATTAAATCATTTGCGTTGTGATTAGTTTGATTCAGAAAGCAATGCCGAACGGTGGTTTGAAAAAGGAAATTGTAGCGTAACATTTTGTCACGCTGCACTGCAACTTGGAGAAAAATATATATTTTTTAGATTGTTACTGAAAAAGCTACATTATTTTTTAAATAAAATAAAATAGCTCATCCACTTTCATGCTCCTAAAATTGGACTGTAGTTAAGCTAGTTCGTAGCATCACGGTTTAAAACTAGTTACTCCTGAATGCTGTCTACTACTGACAGCAAAACAACAACCTTTTTTTAGTTGGTGGTGGTAGTAGTAGTAGCAGTAATAGTAGTAGTAGTATTAGAAGTAGCAATAGTAGTGTTAACAGTAGTAGTAGTAGTAGTAGCAGCAGTAGTAGCAGTAGTAAGGTAGTGTTAACATAGTATAAGAGATATAGTAGTAGTAGTTATAATACTATTAGTAAACCAACAAAACAAACAACAATAAAAAACCCCCCCACACCGCCCCCCACAAGCTAACACAGCAACAGCGCAAACGAGCAGCGCAACAGTAGCAGCTATTGATGTTGTTGCAGTTGAGCATGCCAACAGCAGCAGTTGTGTCAAACAGCGAACTGTGTGGTGTGGACACAGTGTGTCAACGGCGTGTGTGTGCCAAATGTGTGGGGAGAGCCAACACAAAACAGCCAAGAAACACCAGTTGTGTGTGCCAACCAGCCAGTTGTTGTCACAACGAACAGTTAGCAGCAGCCAGCAACCAGCTGTCAAACGTTGTTGTCTGTTGTTGTTGTTACAACAGCAAACCAGTTGTTGTTGTTACAGTTTGTTGTTGTCAACGTTGTTGCCAGCAGCAGTTGTTGTTGTTGTTGCAATTGTTAGCACACCAGCGCCAGCAGCAGCACAGCAGCAGCGTCAATCAGCAGCAGCAGCAACAGCAGCACAGCAGCATATAAACATATAAGCCAACAGCAGCAGCAGCACCAGGTACCAAACAAACCAGCAGCGTCAACCGTTGCGTTGTTGCCGTCAGCTGTTGGCCATTAATCAGGATGCCAGCGTCCAACTGTTGTTGTTGCTGTTGTTGTTGTTACCGAGTTGCTAACCCAGCTGTTGTATTGTGCGTGTTGCTGTGTGTGCGCAACAGGCGTGTGCCAACGAAAGCAGGTGTGCTGATGTTGTTGCTGCTGTTGTTGAATCTGCTTGTGTGTTGGGCCATGAAAGAAGAAAAGACAAATATTTGGCGTGTGGGTGCCTTCCACACAGCAATGAACAAAATAGAAGGGGGGGGGGGAGGGGGGAGGAGTGTGTGTCACGGGCGCATGGGAGGGCGGTGGTCTGTGGGGGGGGGGGGGGGTATAGAAGAATAAAGGAAACAGGGAAACTAGACCAGGGAAACATGGGTGGTGACCAACAGGACACTAACGGCGTGCAGTGTGTGTGTGGGGCATGGGGGACAAGAAAGTCGTGGAAGCGGGGAGGTGGGGGTGGGCCAGCGGCCACGGACGGGCGGGGGCCAGCAGGGCGGAGCGGAGGGGGGGCGGGGAAGGGTAGGGGGTGTGTGGATGAGTCGTGGGACGGCGGGGGGTGCGGGGGGACAGTGGGTGGGGGGGGGGTGAAGGAGTGAGGTATGTGTGTAAAGTGCAATGGTGTGTGTTATCCAACAGAGGAATAAAGTGTGTGGTAAAATGAATATTGTGTTGTAGTGTAAACCTATAGTTGTGTGTTGTACAGTAAGTAACGCTGTTGTGGTTGAGCGGTGGGGCTACAGAGGTCACAAATGTGTTGATAATCATAGTTAAGCAACGCAGCAACAACTGTTGCACAGTCAAAGGCTGTTACCAACAGCTGCCACGCTGTGTTAAAGAGAACATCAATGTAAACAGCAGCACCCAATGGTGCGTTGTTAAAAACACAGCAGTAGTAGTGCTAACAGTAGTAGTAGTAGTAGTAGTAGTAGTGTTAACAGTAGTAGTAGTGGTAGTTGTAGTAATATTAGCAGCAGTAGTAGTAGTAGTAGTAGTAGTAATATTAGCAGCAGTACCAGTCGGAGGCGTGCTTCAGGAGCGTGATCCCCTGGGATCTGACAAAAGTGGCAGCTACAGAGGTCTCATGTGAGGAGACCCAGAAATAAAGCACGTAGGATTAAAAATAAAAAAAGACAGCACACAGGCTTGTGACCGCTATTTAGTAATTACCACTTCTTGTATATTATTTACTAATGTATTCATTTTCAGATTGAATAGACCATTATATTATTATCTGGTTTTCTGTTGTATCAGGCTCAAGGTTCAGAAATTGGCGGACTAAGTCCACCTAGATGGTGCCAAGTAGAGAAGTTCATTTACTGCTGGAAGTCAAATCCAGTTTCGCTGCCTTGTGTACTTTTCTACTCACCCGAATGGCTACTCTAAAATGACCGGCTGCTATAATGAGCTTGAATGACTAAACGGATGTGGGTGAGATTTCCTGCAACGGAATGGAACATACCATGCAGTGAATATCACTGTATTGTTGTGCCAATAATTATTGGACGTATTGTATCATTTTAATACTGTAATACTATATTATATACCCTTCTTGCACTGGTAGTATTGTAGCTACCACTGGACCTGTGTGTGTGTGTGTGTGTGTGTGTGTGTGTGTGTGTGTATACAGTTATATTTACTTTATACTTCTATATGTATGAATATCCCTCTGGGATTAATAAAGAGATCTATAAATGATCTATAAAATAAATGAGTGCCTGTAATATTAGTAGTAGTTTTAGCAGTGGAAGTAGTGTGGTAGTATAGTATAATACTAGTGTAATGAATGATTAAGGTCATTATAAGTAGGAGCAGCAAGAACAGTAATAGTGGCATTTTTTAGTATTAATACTAATATCAGTAGGCCTACTGTATGTGTAGCAGTGGCATTACGAATAGTAGTAATAGAAGTATAATATTAGTATTCTAGGTTATTAGTATTACTATCAAGAGTTCTTATATGTAGTTTATATATTAGTGTATTATATGTGGGTTGCAACGGTTATCTGGTGGCAGTTTTAGCATTAATAATAATATCAGTATTAGCGTATTAGCATTAGTAGCAGCTGTTATTACTAAAATAGCAGTAGTAGCCATGGTAGTATTAAAAATATATATATTTTCAGAAGTACCAGTAGTTTTACTCATATCTGTTTTAGTAACAGTAGTATTAGTAATAATGGCAGAAGTTTTCATTTGTATTAGTATTATGTGGCGAAAGGTATTCCAGTAATGGTATTAGAAGCAGTAGTTTTAATAGTAATATTAGTTTTAGTCGTAAAATTAGCATTTTATTAGTATTGATGCGAGTAATAGTGCTAGTTGTGCCAATCAAATAGTATTAGTATTAGTAGTATGAGTTTTAGAAATACTTGTATAGAAATAGGTATAAGTAGACGTCGAAGTAGACGAAATAGTGGTAGGAGTTTTATTGGTATAGTATTGATTTTTAGATATCTTTTTTAAATAGTAATGCAATTATTATATGTAATTATTTAATTTAATTACATTTATATTTGTTTATTGTATCAAGTGTAGCAGTGATAAAATAATAGTGTCCATATTAGTAGTAATATTATATATTGTTATTAGGAATTCTAGTATGTCCATTAGTATTAGTATTAGTATTTCTTCCACATTTTTATTCATTTAATTTTTGAGCTTTGTACTAAATTATACTCTTATGGTATGTGGAGAAATTTTGAACCAGAATATATTGAACCAATGTGTGTGTGTGTGTGTGTTAGCACCATTTTTTTTCCCCTGTGTGTGTGTTTTGCTGCCTAATCGTGAATCCCGCAGGCATGAAACCGATTCAGCAGCCTCTGCCGATCAATAAAAAGAAGCGAGCTTGAGTATGATTGGTGTGGAAAATGACAAGATTGCTCGTGTTTTAGCGAGGCCTCATCGCAGCTTCATCTTCTCTGCGATCAAAGCGTAGCAAGAGTATGGAGCGACTCCCGTCACCTTTGATCGGGCCTAACACATACTGGCCTGTGGTGCAATGCAGCACAGTGTTAATATGGGTAGAGCTGAAAGCCTCATCACTGTGGGGCTCGGATGTTGAGTAAAACATGTGCGAATATTTGACATCCAATTAAAGTTGGAATTAAAGTTTCAGTAGGATTAGTCAGGGGATGTGAAAGAGCGTGGTGCTTTGAAAGCAGTGGAAATTCAGAGGAGGAAATAAGTATTGAACGCGTCAACATTTTATTCAGTAATTATATCTTTCCAATGAGGTTATTCACATGAAATTCTCAGCAGACATCAGTATTAACTGAAGAAATCCAAACAGATAAAGAATTCACAACATTAATGAAGTTATGTGTAATAAAGTGGACTGACACGGGAAAAAAAGTATTGAACACGCTAACTGAAATGTATTTAATTCTTAGTGGAGGAGCCTTTGGTTGTAACGACAGCTTCAATACTCACTTCCTGTATGAAGAAATTAATGGTCGCAGTATTCAGGGGTGATTTTTGTCCCGTTCTTCTAAACATATCCTCTTTCAATCTTATTCAGTTGGATTCGAGTCAGGTGACTGACTGGGCCGTTCTAACACCTTGATTTCTTTCTCTGAAACCAATTGCGAGTTTCCTTTGCTGTATGTTTTGGATCGTTGTCCTGCTGGAAGCTCCACCCATTTCTCATCTTCATCATTCTGGTGGATGGCAGCAGATTCTTCTCAAGAATCTTCTGGTAAAGCGCTCCATTCATCGTTCCTTCAATTATATGAAGTCTGCCAGTACTATGTGATGAAAAACAGCCCCACACCATGACGCTTCCACCTCCACACTTCACTGTTGGTGTAGTGATTTTAGGGAGATGTGCAGCGCCATTTCTTCTCCAAACATGGTGTGTAGTATGACAGCCAAAAAGTTCAATTTTGCTCTCGTCTAACCAGACTACACTCTAACAGTATTTCATAGGCTTGTCGAAATTAATTGTAGCAAGCTTTAAACAAGCTTTGACATGCCTTTTCTTTAGTAATGGAGTCTTGCTGGGTGAGCGTGAGCAGTGTTTTCTCTGTGACGATGGCACCTGCTGCCTCCAACTGTTTCTGGAGTTCTATCCGAGCGGTCCTTGGCTCTTGGGCTCCTCTTCTGACTATTCTCATGACTCCCCGGTCAGAAATCTTGCGAGGAGCTCCTGTGCGTGGCCGGTTGACCACAGAGTGATGTTTCTTCCACTTGCAGATGATGGCCCCAATGGTGTTTACTGGAGGATTCAGACGTTTTCAAATACGTCTGTATCCGATTCCATCAATATGTTTTGCAACAATAAGGTGGTGAAGGTCTTGGGAGAGCTCTTTCCATTTACCTATCATGAGAGGTTTCTTGTGTGATACCTTGCTAACGAAAATCCTTTTTTTAGACCATCAACTTACTAATCCAACTGATATTCATTTGCACAGATAGGGGGTGTAATTTCTTTCCAACTACTTCTGGATTTCAGCTGGTTCCTTGCCTTACCTTGCCTTGGAGAACTGCTTTTTAATAGAGTGTTCAATACTTTTGTCCCCGTGTCATTCCACTTTATTACACATAACTTCATTCTTGGACTTTAAAATGTGGATTTCTTTATATGTGTAGAGTTAATACCAAAATCTGGTGAAAATTCCACATGGCCTCATTGGAAATATATTTACTGAATAAAATGTCAATGCATTCAATACTTATTTCCCCCACTGTAAATGCGTATGAAAAACAGCCGTCTTATCATCTTTATGGCAACCTCTTGAAAAAAATATTGATTTCTATTTAGTGATTGAAGATCGATTTTTTCCATTAGTCCGTACCGAACCTTAGATTTTGAAGTTCACCGTTACATACCTACACACACACATAGCGTGCACACATTATTGACAAAGGCATTATCTTGTTTTACTGCAGTGTCCATTCTTGCTCTGGGCCAGTAAACAGAGCACCTGGGTCACACATGTGCTCCTTTAATGTCAAGATGTATGAGCGCACTAAGCTCTGGAGTCTATAATAGACTATAGACCCTGTTTAAGAGTTGACCTTGTGCTTTATCGCATAGGCACACATTTATCTTTAAAGTCACTTAAACACTAAAAGCAAAAGTGCTTAACTCCACTGTTGGGATCCGTTCTCTGCGCTGGATGTTTTCTTGACCTGGGATATTGCTTTAGATTTTACAGCAACTCAATAAAAAAATAAATAAATAAATAAGTTAAATAGGCAATATATCTTACCTTCATCTATTATGAACTCTATAAAAAAAAGTTATTTAGATGCTTGGCGATCCTCGTGATGGCGTGTGTGATTAAAAATGACAGAAACAAGTTCACAAAACTGAAATAAATAAATAAGTTAAATAAATAAATAAATACGCCAACATTGTATGAATATTCTTTTTCAAATTTGCTAATGAAATTGATGTCACAGCGATGACTAATTCTCAATTCAGATTGGTCAGAAGGAGTCTCCAGTGTTCGCTTTGTAAGAGTCAGAGGTAAAGCTGTCATTTTAAGATTTCAAGTAAGTGACGATAGGAACTAATTGGTTTTGCAGATATTTCACAACATTAAACGCAACTATCCATTGATTAAAAAATAAATAAAATCATTGCTGTGGTATATTGTATAAGAGGAATAACGCTTGTAATAAATGTGTCGTATATCAAGGAGGTAACTCTGGACTTCATTTCCCAGCAGCCACTGCACCATACTACATCACTGTCACATGACCACCTGCACCTGTATCACGTTTCTGTTTAACAAGCACTCATATATATATATATATATAGCCAATGTTTGTACTGATTCCTCATCTTACATATTGTCTGTCTTGACCATGATTTGTTTTGTCGTTTATGATTAGCCTTAGCCACAGTATTTTGCCTAGTTGTCTTAGTGTCTTTGTTTGTTTGTTTGTTTATTAAATGTTTGAGAATCTGCGCTTGCTTCCGTCTCCACCTTTGAACCGTATAACACATGGTGACAACAGTAACTCCTTATTTTATCATTAGATATAATAAGATATGGGGCAGTGATGGCGTATCGGTTAAGGCTCTGGGTTACTCATGGGTTAAGGCTCTGGGTTGGGGCTGCCTTTGCCAAGCTGCTACTATTGGGCCCTTGAGCAAGGCCCTTAACCCTCTCTGCTCCAGACGCGCTGTATCATGGCTGACCCTGTGCTCTGATCCCAGCTTCCTGACAAGCTGGGGTATGCGAAGAAAATAATTTCACTGTGCTCTACTGTATATGTGATCAATAAAGACTCATTATCATGTATTCCAATAACAGTTTATTCCTTACTATAACCGTACTTATTGATCAGAAAAGAATTCTAAAGCATCAGAGAGAGAGAGAGAGAGAGAGAGAGAGATTTCACATATACAGTGATTAACCCTGCTTCCAGGTGAACTCTAATGTGATTCAATTGCAGAAAAAGCCATTTGACTCTGAATCGAGTTGCAGTGAATGAATCCCGTGTTTTTGGTTGCAGCATTTATTCTTCGTACCTGCTGCGAAACTGAGCCAAAGGACAGAGCTGTAGCTCTCCTCTCACATGGTATCATGGATGAAAAATGTTTTGGTGGAAGCTTTGCATTTTTGGTTCATTGAATTCTGTGCAGCTAAACCACATGGAAAATAAACCAAAAGTATCCGATTTTGCTCAGATTCAACATACAGAGTTATATGGGTAAATTTTAGAGATTCTTGTAAACAATGACGGAATGGTCAAAACCCTCTTTTGGAACATGGTGGTGGTTCAGCGATTATGTTTACATGCACATCAATATTCTGATTAATCGGAATTTGGGTCATGTAAATGCAGCAATCCGATGGCTCGATTCAGATTAAGACAATATTCTGATTCCCAAAATTCCCACCCCGGGATATGCCTGTTTTAATCGGAAACATGTTGCATGTAAACACCTTATTCTGAAAATCCACTGAAAGGAGATACATGCGCATGCTCAGTCTGTAAGGAATTGTGGATGCTAACAGATGCTTAGCTGTATGCTAGGAATTTCGGAATGCCAACTCAGGCATACTTAGAGCAACCATGTATACAGAAATATTCCTATGCCTATGTACGCATATAAACATTGTATTCGGAATATGGCTGCAACTGAAATATAGACATTAAACAGAATTTGCTGAGCATGTAAATGCAGTCAGTGTTGCTTACCGCTCGTCTGCAGAGATACTTGTGACAATTAATGGGGTCATGAATTCTTCTAAGAACCAGGGCATTTCTGTCAGAACGTTACGATTTGGCCATAGGTTGCTCTTTCAAAAAAATAACCCAGAAAGGGTTGCAGAACATAAAAATGATGTTTAGGTCTCCAAATCTGCGCGGAAGCTTTTGTCCTGCAATATCCTGAGAATATGAAGGAGCTCGTAAGGTTCACTAACCATGTTCGACCTTCGAGGAAGAGACTCAGTGCTGTTATTCTCACATTCCACAATGTTGCATGTAAAAAATAAATGCATAAAATAACGACGGGTCAATAACACTTGTAATTGTTGGGAAATTGCAGCAGTATAAGACGAATAAAACACTTTGGGATGTGCTGTTATAGGAAAATAATCAACTTCGCATTGGTAACAGGGACTCTGCTTCATCCTGCCATCCTGTCATTAATTATTTCCCTTTAAACACAGTGTTTTATTCCTTGCTTGATTGTGGAGATGCTGCTTGTTTTGATTCTCGTTATTCATTTGATATATTGATGTTTGCCTAAGAGTTCCACTGGGTTCTCCAGTTTGCACTGGCTGCATTAAATTGGCCCTAAATGTATGTACAGGAACCAGGCTTGGTCGGCCATGTCATCAACCTCAGGCATGAGCAGAGCTTTGTAGTCCTTTTTGTCAACCTCCGACTGGTGCATGTGTTGTGGTCTGGGTCTACTGCCTCGGTGTGGTCACTGTACTTCTACAGTACGGCAAAAAAAATATTGACAAGAAAGTTCTACAATCTTTCTACTCAGTAAAAAAATAATAATAATAAAAAAAAATCCAAACATTTCCGCATCAAACCGAGAGATTGACAGGTTGTCATATTTCCAACCAACCAAAACATCGCCGTAAAATACCTTGCCAATTCATGTTGGAGAAAGATGTATGAGGATTTAAAAAATAAATAAATAAAAAAAATAAATAAATAAATAAATAATATATATATATATATATATATATATATATATATATATATATATATATATATTTTTTTTTTTTTTTTCCTCACTACTGGATGAAAAACAGCAATTCCCCAGTGTTCTTGACGAGGCCTGACATGCCTGTGATTACCGTCATTATCAATTCAGCTGGTTTTAGCCATGACGGAGACGGCGCCGCAGCCTTTTGTCACACGCGCAAACCTCCTCTCTGTCGCTGCCCTGAAATTTGCGTCAGTCACGGCTAAGTGAGAAAGGATGCTGCAGTGTCACCCTGTCATCCGTCCTCATTGGCAGTCGGTGCAACAATGTGGATCTGTGTGTGTGTGCGCGTGTGTGTGTGTGACTTATGATTGCAATCTTTGCATACCAGACGACCGTGTTGCACACTTGGCAGGGTAGTATTAGTTATGAAGTGTATTCTACATTTGTAGATCCGAATTTACTTGACGCTTTTGTTTGGGTGTGCAGTTATTATTAGAGCACAGATGTGTTAGCTATCAGTCCGAAAATAATTCGATCAAGGCATCCATTTTAGCTTCCCAAAATGATTAAATATAGATTTTGGTGGCTAAGTTGCTTCTCCTCCAGAATTAAATCATTGTCATTTTATTTTATTTAATTTATTTGCAGAGATGCTTGTGAGCTTGTGTTCACTGATGCCATGATGTACTCAGAAGTGTACAGAGACATTTTGGATGAAAACTTGTGAAGAGATTATTCAAGCCACAGAAGTGACCGTTTCAGCAGGATAAGTATGGATAAGGATACGTGGATCAGGTGTTAGAGCGGGTCGTCCACTAATCGTAGGGTTGGAGGTTCGATTCCCGGTCCACGTGACTCCACATACCGAAGCGTCCTTGGGCAAGACACTGAACCCCAAGTTGCTCCCGATGGCAAGTTAGCGCCTTGCATGGCAGCTCTGCTAGCATTGGTGTGTGTGTGAATGGGTGAATGAGAGACAGTGTAAAGCGCTTTGGAACCGCTAAGGTTAAAAAAAAGCGCTATATAAGTGCAGACCATTTAGCATAATGATACAAAGCAGACCAACCACATTTATTTAATTTACTTTTTTTTTTTTTTAAAAAGAGAGAAGTCATAGAATGACCTCACAGAGCCATGAACTAAACCCTATAGAGCAGTGGTCACCAACCATAATCGTGTCCACCTGACCATCTAATCACTGGGTATGTCCCAACCAGCTCCCTAGTTCAGCAGGCAGGGCACTGATCAGGAAACCGGCCATTTTAAGGGCCGTCTCAATCACTGAAAAATCCATACAGTGCTCCGGAACGTTTGCTGTATGTTTCTTTAAAATAAATGGCACTTGGTTTGACATCTTTTCTAATGCAATTAAGAATTTCTTTTAGGGGCCACTGTATTTTTTATTGAACGTTAATAATAATTTTTTTTTTAAAAACAACAACAACAACAACAACAATAATAATAATAATAATAATAATAATAATAATAATAATACATGTGGTTATCATTTAATAAACTGTAGTTTTTTTATTTTTTATTTTTTCATTTATTCAGTTATTCTGTGCTGCTCCTGTGTTATATAAATAAACTAAGTTCACTCAAGTAACTTTTCCGAGCAAGCTTTTGACACAACTCGAGTACATTTTGCCGAAGGGCACATGGGGCGTCGCTCACATCCCAGAGACTTTTAGCAGGAAACAAAGACACTGAACTCAGTGTTGAAAATGCCGAAAACCTAAAAGCTGTGTGCAGATTCTTTCTTTCTTTCTCTCTCTTTCTCTTTCTCTCTCTCTCTATCTTCCTCCTCCTCAGACTAACAGGAGGAGCAGAGCAAAAATCTGTCTCAGTGGATTGCAACCATAAATAGTGCTTCTTAAAAAGAGGGTGAAGATTCTCAGCTATTGGTTTGGATTTCAGGTAATTCAATTCAGTTTAATCTGTATAGCGCTTATAACAACGGACATTGTCCCAAAGCAGCTTTACAGCAATGTATAAATTCAGGATAGAGATTTTAAATGTGTGAGTTTGTCCCTAATGAGCGAGCCAGACACAACAGTGGTGGGGAAAAACTCCCTGAGACGCTATGAGGAAGAAACCTGCCAGCCACTCCACCATCAACAAACCTGGGGGAATGTGTGAAGCAACACGAGCAAGGAAACACGACCCTGATCAGAGGGCAGTAGAAGGTCATTTACCACTTTAACCAGCGCTGTCTCTGTGCTGTCATGAGGCCTAAATCCAGACTGATACATTTCATGAATATTATTCCTATGTAGGTACGAGCATAACTGCTGTGCTACAACCTTGAACATCTTGGAGATAATGGGGAAATTTGATTGTGGTCGATAGCTGGACAATTGACAGCGGTTGAGGTCAGGTTTTTTAATCAGGGGTTTAATAACTGCTAGTTTAAATAATTTTAGTATATACCCAGTGCTATGGGAATTTTTTTTATTTATTATTTTTTTAGAAGGGATTTGTTACTTCTGGAATAAGCTATTTAAAGAAACATGTACTGTAGGTGAATGAACCCCCCAAAGGGAAATCCCCCCCTGCACCATCCGGTGGTCCCAACAACACCCCAGGTCCTGAGGCAGGCAGAGTCCAATAAATAGCTTGTGTCTCCGGGAGCCGAGGAGAGGACATGAGGCTGGGGCAGGGTCGTTAGGCAGGAACCAGGCTTGGTCGGCCATGTCATCAACCTCAGGCATGAGCAGAGCTTTGTAGTCCTTTTCGTCAACCTCCGACTGGAACATGTCTTGGGAGGTCGTCTCCCCTTGAGCCTAGTAGCGAATGTTTTATGAGCAAAAGGATCCTATCTTTTTTTTTTTAGTTATGAGAAATAACAATTCACTTCTACTCCAAGTAAAACACATCTGCCACCACCTGTACCGCGTTTGACCTCTTCAGACTAGCAATCGTTATGTTAACAACTTTTTGTAACGTAATTCATTTAACTACATCAGTGTTTCAGATTTCTCAAAACCAGGGGCAGTAGCTGGACTGTTAATAATCTGGCGCTGAGCCCAGATTCTTCTCCATGCATTCTGTCCAGCTCAGCTAGTAGCCGGAGTTTTGTTTTATGGACACAGATATAACATAGCTGTCAATGTATGACATGATCAGAAAAAGTTGGATTTATCATAAAACATTAAGGCTCTGGTTTACACTGCCAAGCTGCCACTGTTGGGCCCTTCCTTGAGCAAGGCCCTTAACCTAATACAGAGCCTTAACCACTAAGCCAAAAACATAAATGTACAGGCTCATGAAAATCCGAATTTATTGTACTACTAAATATGTGAAGTAGAATTACAATTCAAAAAAAAAAAACACACATTCTCAATTAAAAATAAATAAATAAATAAATAAATACATTTACATATTTCATTTGACAGATATTATACAAAAAAACATCTTCCTATACTTCATTTTTGTCCTGAAATCATTATCGCTCATATGCACACAC
>CM022763.1:29817839-29897839 GCA_012411365.1 Ameiurus melas
AGGCCACAGTCCTTCACACAGAGGCTAGGCCTCATTCATTGGGACTGACAATCACTACAACCACACCATCGTTATTGGGACTGGCAAGAACATGAGTCACACTTCACACGTCCATGACTCGAGTGGGATGGACAAGCATAAAATCTACACCTTCACACAGAGGTCAGGCCTCCTTTACTGGGACTGACAAGAACAGAGGACACCCCTCCTTCTCACAGAGGCAATGCCTCTTTTATTGGGACTATCAAGAATAAAGATTACACCTCTTACACACAGAGGCCACGCCTCCATTACTGGAACTGACCAGGTTTTCTTCATCTGGGACAAAAACAAAGGCCACACCTCTTTCATACAGAGACCATGCCTCCTTCACTGGGACTAATCAGAACAAAAGCCACACTTACTTCAAAAGGAGGCCAGACTTTGATTACCGGGACTGACAAATACACAGAGGATGCCTCCTTTTTTGGGACAGATACGCAGAGAGGCCACGCCTCCATCATTGCGACTAACAATCACAGAGGTCACATCTATATCACCACGCCTTTTTCATAAGGACCGACAAGCACATAGGCCACAACTTTATATACAAGTCATGTGTCCTTCAATGGTCATGCCTCCGGGGTGGCTGTGGTGCAGTTGGTAGAGCGGGTTGTCCACTAATCGTAGGGTTGGCGGTTCGATTCCTGGCCTGGGTGACTCCACATGCCAAAGTGTCCTTGGGCAAGACACTGAACCCCAAGTTGCTCCCAATGGCAAGTTAGCACCTTGCATGGCAGCTCTGCTACCATTGGTGTGTGAGTGCGTGTGTGAATGGGTGAATGAGCCACAGTGTAAAGCGCTTTGGATAAAAGCGCTATATAAGTGCACATTTCCCATTTACTGTAACTGACAATTGCAAAGGCCACACCTCTTTCAATGGGACTGACAGGTACCAAAGGCTTCATCTTTCCCAGGGACTGAGAAGCACAAAGGCCATGCCTCCTTCATTGGGATTTGACAGTTGGCATTGTCATGAAGCCTGAACGTATTTTTTAATAAACCACACACACACACACACACTTCTGTCTGATTTCTTCCTACAGACCACCAACCATCCCAAAATGAGTGCAAGTGTGTGTGTGTGTGTACAACCGTGTCTGTCTTAGCCACCTGCTACCTAAAGAACAGTGACACATGTGAAATCTGAAGCTTTCGCTTATAGTTGAAATCAGCCTAAAGATGTATGTTGAGGTATGAAGCAAAATCATCATGGTAAGTGAGTGTGGAGGAGGAAGACTGCAGGCTCCGTTTAGGGACTGACCGAACGAGCTCTTATCGGAATGGAGTGGGAAGTGTGAGAGTGGAAGTGAGCTGCGATTTAGTCAAGCTGCATCCAACCGCTGCCGGAATGATTGATCATTAAATGTCACCCAGATAAAGGCTGGAACACGGGCCAGAACACACAGGGCATTACTTCCTTCATTATCTTCTTCTTGCAGTGCGCCAGCCTGGTCTATTAATCAACAGCAAAGTCATGGGTGCTGTACGGCAGACCAGTGCCCCTGTTAATGTAGGGAATGACCTCCTCACCAAGGGCTTGGATCGGGTTTAGTGGTTTTTGACTTTGTTTGATCGTTGTTTTATTCAAGATGAGGCTAAAGATATTACATTTCATCAACACAGTGTCACCTTTTTGGAGAATTGGAAGTGGAACGTTATAGGAAAGGAAGTTGTTATAGGAAATCATCATCCTCGGAGTGGATTATTTTCCTATTACGGAAGGATACATAGTGTTTTATTTCACTTATACCACAGCTATTTTGCCGACACTAGCGATATGTATTAGCTTCATGGTTTTTATCCATTTATAGTTACGTTTAATGTTGTTGGAATATCCACGAAACAATTTCCGGTCATCACGTATGTTATAACAGCTACAAACAGTCATTTTTCTGAACAAAACATTTCGAGTCTGTTTATTACTCGAATTAGATCAAACGGAGCAGTTGCTATAGAAACATTACCGTATTCATTAGTGCTGCTCTTATTGTGAAAGAATCAACACTTTCTGACCAATCAGAAACAGCCATGTGATAAGCAATTAGCACATCAGCTTTCAAAGGTTTAATAGTTTTTAATCAGCACTTGGGGGTCTGAGTGGACTGACCCCAGTGCAGGTGAGTGGAAAATGGGCCAAGAGCCAAGTCATGGCAGGAGGCATGAGCTCACGGTGGTGTAAAGAGCTAAAGGTTAGTTCAGCTTCTGTGATAAATAAAGCGCCACCTGGCATGGGGCACAGCTACTGGCACCGAACCAGCTGCACAATGCAAACAGGCTTCAGCATCAATGCACTCTACTGGAAACCTGTTCATAATGTGAAACGGGGAATTTTTATTTCTGAGTCCTAGAGTGTGTTGAATGGTTTCAATCTTTCGGAAACAATAAGCGCGGAGGCCGAGAATTCCCCCGTGACTCTCTGCTAATTAAATTTTCTCCGACAAAAACGAGAAAGGCTAATAAAGTAGCTTCATCAACACTGTTGTTAGCGCAGAGTCATTTCACAATACAAGACAAAATGCTGTTCTGCTCCGTGCAGCAATATTCGATTAGCTCGTGCCGGCTCATCTGAGTTCCCTCCGTTTATCTTGTGTTCTCAGGCTTGGAGTGTGAGCACTAAAAGTCAGACGGATAAATTAATTTAATTCCAACATGGCGACCGGTTGAGAAAACACAGCGCCGAAGCACGGCTCTTACTGCTCTTATCTGTAAAACTTAATTAGCTGCATTTTGTCCAAATTGCTCGTGGAAAACAACTGCTTTCCTCAATTGACCCATCACTAGGCTACTTAATTTAGATAATAATGCATACAGGAAGAGTTAAGCCTAAATAAAACGAGCTCCGTTAGAAAAAAAAATAAATAAAAAATTCAGTGCTTAGCATGTGGAAGTCAAAAAAGATTCAAGGCAATCATTTTCCAACTCAGCACCTCAACTAATTGCCTCATGAAAGGCTTCAGAGCGCCCAAGTGGCCCCTCACCAGCCTATTAAACTTTATTTTGTTTTTGAATGTGCAGATATAAGAGAGAACTCATAATTAGGACCAACGGTGCCAAGAGTTAAACCTCAGGAACGACTTGTAGCCAGGGTAAAATCTGCCTATTGAGGTATGCTAAGTAGTACAAATCCATATCATGGTTCATTTATTCACCACAAGTTCCTCATTATGATGACTCATGGTGAGTCATCTGATTTACTCTTCAGTCATTAAGCTAGGTTAGGGTTAGGATGTCTTTTCTTCAATTGTCCAGCTTCAATTCTCGTACTGAGAATGGCTGTAATTTCCAGTAGTGTTGTCGATCGTACCTAAATATTGAGAAAACACCATCCGTGATCATCCGTGAATCCATTTTCTATACTGCTTATCCTATACAGGGTGCCTGGGGTGTCTGGAGCCTATCCCAGGGAGCTGGGGGAACAAGGTGGAGGACACCCTGGACAGCATGCCAACCCATCACGTGCTATAATCACACATATTCGCACGCTACAAAAATTTGGAAACACTAATAAACCAACAGTGGAGATGTTTGGACTCATGGAGGAAACTGGAGTACCCAGAGGAAACCCCTGAAGCAGAGGGAGAAAATGGAAACTTCACGCACACAGGACGGAACAAAGGGTCAATTATTATTTAGATTTCATAACGGACAAAGTAAGGAATAATACACTTCAGACTGTGCGGTGATAGAACATTAATCCACAGCAGCGTCGCACTTATATGAAGTGTTTTCGTTTAATCCTTTTTTTGATTCGACTTAGATGATGTGGAGTGTCCTCCATACTTTACCCGTGAATGAGCTGTTACCGTAGAAACGACAACATATTAGAATGAGCGTATTAATATAATATGTGACTTACGTTATAGCCGTAATTACTATCAGAGCTGCTGTTTTGGAAAACTGATCTACATTTCCACAGCATTACGGTCTAAAGGTCCGTAATGAACAATTTTCGTCTTCGTTTTGGCGCAGATTTGTTCCCCACCTGGACATAGGTGGCTTGTAGATGCACTAAAAGAAGCCATGTACTCCATTGTAATATCATGTAGAACTTGTTCTTCCCAGAAACACAAACCCATTTACCTTGATACTAAGGAACATCCATGGTCAAGCAACTTGTGCGTACTTGGGCACCCTGGTAGATGGATCTGCTTCCAAGTCAAACTGATTTATTCACCTGCAGCGCTGATGAACTCTCAACAGATGACTGAGTGTCTCGTGTCCACGTTCAACAGCTTTATCATTCTGCTGTTGGATTTGAAGAAGATGATCCTGAGCCGTCATCATTACTCACTTCCAAACACACCACCTCCTTGTGATCTGCTTACAGATGACACCCTGAGGTGATTAGTCAGGGAGACATGCACACGTTTATTTTTGCCTGTAGGCAAAGTACTCAAAAATTATCCTTCTTGCGAAAAAGCAACCCGAGTTGCGGCGCTGAAGACGGAGTGTGTGTCAGGGCGGTGAAGGCAGGTCATTTCCCTCCCATGCAGGGGGCCTCCGGTGCACACTGAGATCTGAGAGCTCCGATGGCAGCTATGGATGATTCCACGGTGGCATGTGCTGACTCAGCGTCTTTCTCAGCATCCCTGCATTAAACTCCATAACTTTATCATCAGTCGTTCTCTTTTTAGCATAGTAGAATGGGAGGTATTCCTGACAGGTGGTCAAATATTGGAACAGTGTAGAAATGATTGGGGAAACTCATTTAATCATTTTAGCCAAAGTAAGTCTAATTTTAACGATGTTAGCTAGCAAGAACAGTACCCATGTTTCGTCTAGCTGTTAGTTAGTTCGAATGTTTTTAACCATTATTTTTTTCCCCCCAATGGTTTTAGCCAATAAATTTTCAAAGTTGAGCTGATATATTTTTTTTATCTTTAATTTATCCGATATATTTTAGCCAAGAACATTGTTAGCCAATTATTTAAGCATTCTAGCCAAATGAATTCAAATGTAAATAAATAAATATAAATAAATAAATAAATAAATAAAAATTTGCCAGTAACTCATACACTGTTTCCAGCTATTTAGAAATTGTTTGACGTTTTTCGGAAATATTTGCCCCAAATGTGTTGAGCCAATAATCCTTTCTCCCCCTATGTTTGCTGTTTGTTTGTTTGTTTTGATAAACAAACCGATAAAGATAACAATAGCCACATTTCTGTCTAATTAACATTAGCTAGCTAGCCAGACGACACATATTTTCGATTTAAGAATTTGTAACTGAATGACCTCCAGTATAGCCATATTAATATAGCGTATAAATAAGTGGCCTAGTGGATAGCACGTTCGCCTCACACTGCCAGGGTCGGGGTTCGATTCCTGTGTGTGTGGAGTTTGCATGTTCTCCCCGTGCTGCGGCGGTTTCTTCCGGTACTCCGGTTTCCTCCCCAGTCCAAAGACATGCATGATTGGCGTGTCTGTAGTGTGTGAATGGGTGTGTGTGATTGTGCCCTGCGATGGACTGGCACCCTGTCCAGGCTGTACCCCACCTTGTGCCCCTGGGATAGGCTCCAGGTTCCCCCGCGACCCTGAAAAGGATAAAGCGGTAGAAGATGGATGGATAGATAATGTGGATTCAAGATAAATAACTGAATAACAAGCTGAGACTTATTAGCTCGACTGCATTAACTTGACTAGACTTTCTGTGGTTTGTTTTGTACGGAGGGATAGATTATTATCATTATCATGGGTAATTCGAGGTATAAATTGATTTTTAGATGGAGGTGCTTCGGATTGCAGCTTGAGATTTGATTAATCGGCTTCTGAATCTGTTTCAATAAACCCTAAATGATATGTAAATTGTTCCAAAATGTCTTAACGGCTTCACAATAATTCAATAGAAATACTGACTCTGCTATTTAATATCTGATTAAACTTGTCCGTGTCTCCTGCCCTGTGCCCCATGTTCTCTGGGATAGGCTCCAGGCTTCCCCACGACCCCATGTACATAGCATAAGCGTTACGGAAAATGGATGGATATTTATGTATCTAATGTTGTCTATGAATGTCTTTTAAATATACAATTTCAAAACATGTATGTCCGGAGCAAGGTCATATCTCTACGACTAGTTTCTAAATTTGATAATAAGATCTACAGTGTCCTGTTCATCTTTGCTCATGAAAGTCGATCCACCATATTGTTGTGACATCAGGTCAGTTTGGATCAGAGAACCTGAACATGGTGGACATTGACGGATCCCATTGCGTTTTGTCGGAGTTGCAAGTACGATGGATTTGAGTATAAGTCTGCGTGTATGTAAATATCATTATTTAACAAAACCTCCTACAAAACTTCTTCATTAGAAAACATAGTAGCTCTACGTGTAAAACAGCTTATCATATAGAACAGACGGACGGTAATAAAGGCAGATCTTTTTTTGCCATGCAGCCAGCACCAGCAGCAATTCCTTCTTCCTGGTAATCTAACTTTTCTGGGGCATGCAATTAATAAAGGGTCTGAGAAGCAAACCGGCGACAAGATGAAGGTGGAGGAAAATTGATAGAGCTCATAAATCGCACAAGGCCCAACCATATTTTATTTGAGCTCTAGAGGACCTAGTGTGTGTGTGTGTGTGTGTGTGTGTGTGCGAGCATGTTAGTTTAATTTACTCCCACGTGAATTGCACTGTGCATTAGCCTGATTTGCGGAGCATGTTTTAAGCTGTATTCCTCACGACATACTATCCCCCACTAACCCCACCCCCAAACTTTCATCCAGGCATCATCTGTCCACGCCTTCAAGCACTCCACTGGACACTCAGAAAGAGTGTGTGTACGTGTGTGGGTGCAGACTGTGGTGTGGTGTGGAAGCGGCATCCAGAAGGAGGATAATAAAATCTTTAAAACGTGTTTCGGAACAGATGTGCGCTCCTTGCCGGAGGGATGCAAGAAAGGACGACAAGATCAAATTAAAAAAGGATGATAATGCCATCAGAACAGGCCGAGTGTCCTCACACAGCTCCAGGACTCAGTAGACCAGATTAACCCGTTCGGACTCTTGAGGTCAAAATGACTTCTTTTGTATTTGTTTCAAACTTTGTGTCCTTGTCACACTTTCTGTAACAAAAACAGCAACATGGGAAAGTTACCTGTATTCAGAGACCGGTTACACACCTCGTGCAGACGGTTTTCTGGTATTAAAATCACCTGGCCTACGTCCGTGCGCTGGGTTTCCTTAAATCGTCAGCGTGAACACAAGTCCTTGGCTAGAAAAGGAGGTAGAAAATACAGACTGAGGAAGATTTTTTTCTTCGCTGTCAAATAAAACATTAAAGCAAGTTTCATTTTTAAAGCTTTAAAAAAAACAGCTTTGATTTCTACACGTCTTTACATAAATGTGCACTTATATAGCGCTTTTATCCAAAGCACTTTACACTGTGTCTCATTCACACACTCACACACCAACGGTAGCAGAGCTGCCATGCAAGGTGCTAACTGTGAGCAACTTGGGGTTCAGTGTCTTTCCCAAGGACACTTCGGCATGTGGAGTCACCCGGGCCGGGAATCGAACCTCCGACCCTATGATTAGCGGACAACCCGCTCTACCAACTGCGCCACAGCTGCCCCTATGACCTGATGTTGCCGTGACAATTGGTCACTCACGTAGCTGAATTATATTATCTCACAATTATGAGATAAAACAAATCGTAGTTGTGTGATATCTTAAAAATGTGAGATGAATACTCATGGTTGTATGATATTATCTTGCAATTACGCGATTAAAAACCTCTTACTTCCATGATGTTATCGTGCAATTGCTAGATAGAAGCCATCGTTGCTTTTTATTATCTTGAAATTCTGCAATTATTGGGTTATGAAGATTAAAAATATATATATATATATATATATATTATTATTATTCCTCCTTTTAGACTTTTCGGCTTCGTAAAAATGTAAAATTGTATCATAAATTCTGAAGAAAAAAAAAAGTTAATAAAATAGTTGCAATTCAGAGATATAATGTCATAGTTGCTTGATATTATCTCGCGATTGTGAGATAAAAACTTGTCGTTGTGTTACATTAGCTTGCAATTGTGATATTATTTTGTAATTGCAAGATAGAATTCATTAGTTGAGTTGAATTATCTTGCAATTCTGAAAAAAACAAACAAACAAAAAAACAACAACAACAACTATCTGCATGACGTGATCTTGCAATTGTTTGGTTACGTTCAACCATGGATTAACTTCAGGGTTAATAAACTACACAGAATGTGAAATGGTACCGAATATAAATGTGCCTGAATTGATTGTTTATTCAATCGATCAGTGAAAATCACTCCAGGTATCTGAACAAAAACGAAATGACAGCATGTTTTAAAATCTTGGCGCCTTTCTGATGTCTGGATTATTGCTATAAATATTGCTTTGTAGACTTTAAAAAAAAAAAATAATAATAAAATAATTTCCACCCACTGTCTAGTTCTTCTTTATCACATGACAGCTCTCAAGCAGAGACGATAAACATGCTCTGCTTCTGAGACATACCCTCAGGGTGGCACGAATAAATAAATACACAAACAAACAAATAAATAAATAAGCAATTCCATCAGTATAGTTATGTTAATCATAATATGGATCGGTGCTACTTCTCTTGCTGACGAGAGTGTCGTAGCATAAACAGCTAATATCATTTAAATGCGTGCGTCGAGTGTTTATAATAATGTCAGACTAATATAGTTGATTGTTATCTTCAGTCTGTCATACAATTTTCACCTCATTAGCTAATTAACAAGCGCTCGCCTGGGAAAAAAAAAAATAATAAAAAATATGATAAAGGATCGG
This sequence comes from Ameiurus melas, assembly GCA_012411365.1. Classification (NCBI taxonomy): domain Eukaryota; kingdom Metazoa; phylum Chordata; class Actinopteri; order Siluriformes; family Ictaluridae; genus Ameiurus; species Ameiurus melas. The sequence continues at coordinate 29,826,672 of CM022763.1, forward strand.
GAAACCGCCCTGTAATAACAGAGTCTCACTTTATCTTCATGATTACACATTAGAAAGATCAATGTTGCTGCTGTATGAATAGTAAGACACAGAGTCGTGCTCTACGGCTGGCCGGAGAGTGGCCTTGCGTGATAAAGATCTCGCAGACGGTCTACTTCCTGAGGGACAATTAAAGCTGCATTAGTCAAACCACCAAGCAGATATACTTGAATCCTATCTAATATAGCTCGATCTAAACCCATGAATCTGTTCAATTGGATGCTGCTTCCGTGAATGTGGGAGGGGGCTGATATCAGCTTCCGCCCTGCCTGCCTAATCGCATCATTGTTATTTGTAACCCGGCTCTGTAATGCGAGTCTATAAGAGTCACACAACCTGCAGATAGCATCTGGAACGAGCGCGGGAAACTTTTAGTGTCTGATCTTTATAAGCGAGTCATTTCACATAGAGCCGATAAACCTCCTGTGGCTGCTCGAGTCAGGGATTTTTTTATTTGTCATTTGAACAGCGCACACTGGGTTCGCTGGAATGGAAATGCTCAGGGATGGATCTGATTACATATAATTAAGATATATTCTTGAGACCAAACACGGATATAAAAATATAGACACAAGCAGCAATTACGGGGCCAAGCATGACAGAGGCAAAGTAAGAACCTAAGCGAGAATCGGACAGTTTGGATTGGACTATCAAGACAAAATCCATAATGTGGTGCTGGTATGGACTGAAGATGGTCCGAGTCGATTTTGGATGAAAATCAGTTGAACGGAACGGAAAGCAAAAATGTGCTTTTTTTCAAAGCGTATGAGCACTAGGTGGCACTGTTCCGAAACTTTGCAGGTACCCTCGATTCATGATGGCTTCGGTATATGCTAAATTTGGTCTGAATATCCTTAAGCATTACAGAGATATAGACTCACGTCCATTTCGTCATGCTCTTTGCCAAACCCGTTTACATGTTATTCGAGAACGGTTTGACTAATCAACTTAAATTAAAAAAAAATAAAAGAAATTAAAAAAATTTGTTGGCATGGTCTGAAGATGATCGCTTTCAATTTTCGGGAAAATCGGGCTGGATGGAAAATGATGCCATAGGCTGCAATCGACTTGACACAAGCCAAGGAATTAGAGAATGCTCAAATACGCTTAAAGTATTTCTTTCATCTTCACTTTTTTTTTTTCCTTGCCGGGGTCATGGTGGATCGATACCGGGAACACCACGAGGAGTGAATACACCCTGTACGATATGCCAGAGCTCCACAAAGACACATTCACACCTAGCAGCAATTTAGACCAGCCAATCCAATCTACCAGCATGCAATTGGGAGGTATGAGGAAACCAAACCAGAGAGAACCTGGAAATGTACCTACAGACAGCAACCCATGCTCAGGACCGAACCATGAACCCTGGAGTTGTGAGACAGCAACACTTCCTCCTGCACTATGATAATGTCCAAGTACTGTTTATTTGAATTTGTACATATTCCTCATGACATCCAATTCAGCTAACACAGAAGCTAGCATTACATGAATACAAAATAATACAGAAAGTCAAAACCCACGCCTAGATGTAAAAAACTGCACATTTGTATGATATGGTTGAAGGTAAAGGGTTAAGATAGTACTCAAACGAGTTCGTTTCAGAGAAATCGAATGCGTGTAAACTAGCATGCTAATTAGCCAGCATTCTTGGATGATGATAGGCTATGCTGACTGCCATTTAATAAAAATGAAAAATCCGATTCTCATTCCACCTTTTTTCCACCTCGGCTTCCCAAAAATGTAAAATTGTACTTGGATGATAGTTATGATTCCTGTTTATTATTTCTTCTCTTGTAGACTCGTTGTCAAATGAACGTGCGTAATGAGTACCGCTAGCCTATTGCTTCTTAAACAACATCATCATCATCATCATCATCCTCCAGCACGCCCTTTCTCTCCTTCTCTGAAAGACATTGGATGTGTCATCTGGTGTTACTTCGCTGTGACTAATGAAGCAAAATGTGATATGTGGCAAAAGTTTGTACAGTATTATTGCAACATCACTAACCTGCTGGAACCACATGAAGCTCAGCAAGGCAAGCTCCAGCACAGGAAATGACCATGACTTATATAAAATATCACAATTCAATTCTGTGCTGTTCAATTCTCAATATCTGATAGATCAAATAGTGTTACAACTTACACATGGACTTACATAGTAGACACTCCACATGATCCATCCATCCATATATCCATCCATTTCCTGTACCGATTATCCTTTCTGGGTCACCAGGAACCTGGAGCCTATCCCAGGAGGCGTGAGGCACCCTGGACAGAGTGCCAATCCATCGTAGGGCACAATCACACACATTCACACACTACGGACAATTTTTGGACATGCCACTCATCCTACAATGCATGTCTTTGGACTGGGGGAGGAAACCGGAGTACCCGGAGGGGTACACACAGGGCCGTGTCGGGAGTCAAACCCTCAACCCTGGAGGTGTGAGGCAAATGCACTAACCACTAAGCGACCGTGCCCCCCAGTCCACATGACTCATTTAACAAATAAAAGCATTTAATCGTTGATTTTTTTAAGAAGTAGTTTATTTAAAATGTATGGAAGGAGTCTCCAGTGTCAGTGCTTTATAACGGTCAGTAACTCTTCTGCCAAAGGAATGGACAGGAGTTTATGCTTAGCGGTTTTTATCCTAATGTCAAGGAACACATGGATAAATATATATATTATATATATATATATATATATATATATATATATATATATATATATGAAATAGTATTCTTTAATAAATAAATACTTGTAATTGTTAAGCACATGCTAGGAGGAAAGAAAAAAAAAAACATTCGGGGTCGTAACATTGTCGTCATCACACCATACTGTTGATTATTTTCTCATAACAGCATGATGTGTTTTATTCTCGCATCATGTTAGGACAATCCTGAAGATCCTATGTTCTCAATGAACTGGTTGACTGTGAGACAAGAATGATTCTAAATGAGTTATCATAATAATGTAATGTTCTAACCTGAGTTCTGGGGAATAAATCATAATAGTGCTAATAATACTAATAATACTAATAATACTAATAATACACAATAAAGCAGTGAGTGGATAATAAGAAAGAAACTGAATTAACAACCAAAGCCCGCTTTACTGTCGAAGAGAAATGTTAGGCCGAGCAGGAAGCTAATGGTTTGGTTTCGTGCGATGTATCCTGTAAGCAAGATGAGTCACAGCATGAATTGACAAACGCACCATTCTATAACTGTGTAAAGAGTAATAATGTGTTACTGATTCTTTTGGTTTTTAACTCTTTTTTTTTTTTTTTCATTACACAAAGCCAGCTGTACGACTCGGTCTGCATTTTCCTGTGTGTAGTTTTGCTCCACTGCGTTCACAAATCCTCATTAGGACTCAATGCCGACTTTCAGGAAGTCTGCTCACTCGTTAGGATGTCACGAAGGCTTTATGGTGAGTTATATAACACTCAAAGAAAAGCTTGTGCTGAAGTTTAAATAGACGCAGGTCACTTATGTATGACTGGTTCAGAGTTATGACCCAGTTATAGTCCTATACCATTGCGCTACTGAATGCTGAGTTCTGATTGATCAGAGAGTGTTTATTAACTTTCTACCAACAGCAGATCTGCCAGTATGCACAATTCCATTCCATTACATCATTATATAAGCCCTACAAGTCGACAAAGAGAAGCCGATAAAGCAAATGAGACAAAAATATTATACTTGGTCATTTATTTATTGAGGAAAATGATCCAATGTTACATATCTGTATGTAATGTATATATATACATATATATCTGTATATGTATATGAGTAGCAAAAGTATGTGAACCTTTGTTGTCAGTATCTGGTGTGACCTCCTTGTGCAGCAATAAGCGCAACTAAACGTTTCGGGTAACTGTTGATCAGATCTGCACGTCGACTTGGAGGACTTTTAGCCCGTTCCTCAGTACAGAGCAGTTTCGACTCTAGGTTTGATGGTGGGTTTCCTCACATAAACCTGACGACACATGAGTGTCGTGATGTTTTAGGTCATATTTACGCAGAAATATAGACAATTCTAAAGGGTTCACAAACTTTCAAGCACCGCCGTAAGGCATATGTTTGACATGGCGAAGTTTTCTTATTTTATATCCAAAGCGCTTTACACAGTGTCTCATTCACCCATTCACACACACACTCACACACCAATGGTATGCAAGGCGCTAACTTGCCATCGGGAGCAACTTGGGGTTCAGTGTCTTGCCCAAGGACACGTCGGTATGTGGAGTCACCCGGGCCAGGAATCGAACCGCCAACCGTACGATTAGTGGACAACCCGCTCTACCAACTGCACCACAGCCGCCCAAGGAGATGTTGTTAAAGGTTTACGGAGTGAAGATGAGAGGCCGGTGACGGAGAAATTATGATAAGTCGATCTTGAATAAATAAAACGATGTCATTGTTGATGAATTGCTGTGGGATAAGAGGAATAAAACTCTTCAATATGTGCTGTTTTAGGAAAACAACGCATTTCCCGGGTGATATTAGTGACCGCTTCATTAAATCATTGATTATTTTCCTCTAACAGCACACCTTCAAGCGTTTAAATCCGCATGTATCACTCTTCTCATGTTTCTAACATGTGAAGACATACTATGGAGACATGGACGAGACACAACAATGTGATCTGTAGCTCAGTGTTTCTGATTCTTTCCCCTCATCATCAGTACTTATACTTCGATATCAATACAGACACATATCCACCTATGTAACTAGCTCACAGGAAGTCAATAAATCCACCACTTCCTATCTCTTGCTTAAATTCAACCCCCTCAGCTCTCTCCAGCGATGAAAACTTCTTCTATTAATCCGAGACTTGCCTCTTGATCGATCCTAACGTTCTTTTCCTGCCTCATCCTCATTTGCGGACTCAATGAGACGTTTTATTTTGCTCTTTACATTCTAAATATTTTGTTTATTTTTCAGTATGCTAGGCATACCAGGACACGCAAGTACTATTCATTACTTTCGTATTATTCTGAACCTGAGAGTATGGATGTGTTACTCAGATCTACTCGTCTGAGTGTAAAAAGAAAAAAAAAAGTCGACCTGAAATGTTTAAAAACTTGACGATACAGCTTTAAGTTAATTAATAGAGGGCACACCAATAATTAATCAGTATTGCTGGCAGCCTCTCTCTCTCTCGCTCGCTCTCTCTCCTCATCATCTGAAGTCTCCTACATCAAGGCTCATAGTCGATAAGCTTAATGATGACAGTGCCGTGGAGTAACAGCTTCTCCAGAGACCCGTTATAACGATTGTCTCACTGAGCTTGGAAGCTAGCAGGCTAATAATAAGCCTCTCCATGGGGCTAGAAAGATCACGGCTAAAAGTGACAGATTCCTGATCTCAAAACAGGAATGCAGCATTCAATTGACCTCCTCTCAGACTCCAGAGATGTCCCGCACTGTGTCACATGATGAGAGGATCAACACCCTGTAGCTCAAACGCTGAGATAAAGAGGAGTAGTGAATCAGATTTTTTAGATTTTTTAGACACAATCTTTTGAGGATTTAGACGCATTTTTTCGCAGATTGGTGAACCTCTGTCCATCTTTCCTTCTGAAAGACTCTGCATCTCTTAGACACTCGTTTTATACCCAATCAATCTGCAATTGCTTCCACCTCAACTTTGAAACGTGGCAGTTTTTTATTTTTTATTTTTTCTTGCCCCCGTCCCAACTTTTTTGAGACATGTCGCGGGCATCAAATTCAAAATTACCATTTTTATTTTTTATTTTTTCATAAAACAATACACTTCCTCAGTTTAAACATTCGATATGTTTTCTATCTTCTATTACGGGATTTTTGAGATTTGCAAATCATCGCATTCTGTTTTTAAATACATTTTACACAGCGTCCCAACTGTTTTGGAATCGGGGTTGTGATCACTTGCACCTGATTCTAATTTTATGAATTCCAAGGGTTTTTTTTTGGTTTGTTTAAATTGTGAAAATTACTACAACATGTCAATTTTATGCATATCGAGAATCTCCGTCTAAAAATGTCACACAACTTTATCTTGCTGTTCGGAGTGTTTGTCCGTTCTTCGAGGTCAGACTCGTTGCCATGACAACAAGCCTCTCCAGGCTTCTGTGCCGTTCACGATAGCCATTCGTTGCTTCGTTGCGCATCTTTTAGGGTCTCAAAATATCTCGAAAATATCGAGTGAACTCTGAGAAACCCTTATAGTAGGTGTGTTTAGAATACCTGCTATAAGGCGTCTTGTCTTAGATTTTTTTTTAATGATTACTGATGAAATGATTTTAAATGAAAGGGAAACGCCCTCGGTCTTCCCATCGTACATTACAATACGTTCGCTTAAAATACGCAAAAAAAAAACACCCAAAAAAACAAGGTTTAATAGCTTTTTTAGTCACTAAATCAGTAATTACTGTTTTATTCTGTGATGAATGAGAGTAGGGAGGTCATTACGCCCTGAGTTTTTTTTTTGTTTGTTTGTTTCTTTTTTCTTAATGGCTTGTGAGGTAAAAGTGCACAGCAGTGACCACCCCATCTGACCTTATTATACACCCTAAACACCCCTTAAACCCGCACTTGTCACCATTTGACCATTAAACACAGTTTGCTTTCGCTAGAAACGAGAAAGAGGAACACCTCTGTTCTTAAACCTATTATTAGCATTGCATCGAGCAGTGGAACAAAGAAAAAAAAAACAGTGCTGATTCGTAGATTATAGCTTGAGACACGTATAATAAAATAATAAAAGCTTTGTCTAGAAATATGGAGTTCATAAATATAAAGCAGATGTTGCCTATGCAATAAGTATTCTATTTTCCAGGGTTTGAGGTTGTAGATGTATGTAGGTTGTCCATCCATCCATCTTCAACCGCTTATTCCTGCCTCAGGGTCACGGGGAACCTGGAGCCTATCCCAGGGAGCATCGGGCACAAGGCGGGGTACACCCTGGACAGGGTGCCAGTCCATCGCAGGGCACAATCACATACACACTCACACACCCATTCATACACTACGGACACTTTAGACACGCCCATCAGCCTACCGTGCATGTCTTTGGACTGGGGGAGGAAACCGGAGTACACAATCTATCACTAAGGCTAATTTAGTGAATATGCATTTATAGTAATACATAATAATTCTCATTCTATATGGCGTTCCAGTAAGCCGGACCTTGCTGTAGTGGAATTCAGTGAGACACGCTAATTCAGTTGGTATCTAATGCGTTCAGGTCAAGCTTTAAACTCTTACACACTTAAATGGACAGATCATAGCACTCATTTCAATCGAAACTCCGAAAATGTTCGGTCTCTCAGAAGCAAGACGAAAAACGATCTTTAAAAAAATAAATAAATAAATAAATAAAGGATTTAAACTTATAAAGAGAGTGTGTTATAGGCAAATAATTGAAATTCTAGCAATCACGTTCAGCAGTTTCTATCACCCCAGGCACCACACAGCTCTAAATGCACCACTGTACATGTGCCATGGAGCACCATTTATGCGATAATGATTAATTTATAATGCCTGTAGTGATATCCAATCTTAGCAATAGCAGTTCTCTTTCATACCGACTGAAAGTGCTTATTACTTCCAGAGGTGATGTACTAAATTTATTCTAGCATATTTCGCGGTGCACGTTTTAGCCCTGATTTCCCAGTCTCCAACTCATTTTGGGGCTCAGCGATTACCCCTTACCATATCCCTCCCCACCCTCCGCCCACACAAGCTCAGGGAGTAGTGTAAATGTTTCCGAATCGCAACGTTCTCGGTCTGTGAGTGAGAATTTCCTCAACGATGTGTGAAACCCTTTGCGACAGGAACAGTGCTGAGGAACAGCTAACGAGGGTCCGAGAGGAATTCGTGTTCGTCTGCTTTCACGCGCAGCAGATCCCTGAATCCAGTTTATCATCCATCTATTTTGTGTAGGAGAAGGAGGGACTTCCTACACTGTTTTCTTTTTCTTTCCTTTTTTTCTCGTTTTCATTCAAAATAGTGCCAAATTCAGATGATAAACTGCCCTCAGGTTTATCTTCATGAGAAGGTGGGATTTGGGGATCCCGCATGCTCGTCTGTGAATGCTGCAATAATTTTTATTGTATTTTTTGAAACTAAATGCAAGAGATTAAAGGGATTAAGTATGAGTAGTTCTGCAATTCTGACGGACGATTCTTGAAAGTCATGTCATGTGCATTACCTCCATTACCCTTATAGAAAAAGGCCTCCTTAAGTGTCACTTTTACCCCCTCTCGGCATGTTTTGCAGCCCCCAGCTCGAATACTGTTGCTCAGACTCTTATTTTGACATTGTTTCTTTTCACTAGTTATTTGGGTGCTTCCAGAATGTGTCCATCTGTTTTTAAATTAGTTTCTGATTAGCTTGTCTCTTTATACCCTGGTGTGTCTCAGTTCAACGTGTATTCTTCTTGTGCCGTGACTGTTAAGTCTGAGCCACCAGGTTCCTGTTTCCTGATCGTGTTTCTAGCTCTGTGTACGTCCTGGTTCAGACCCTTGCTAGTATGTATGCTTTTATTTATTGTCCCTGTTTGTTTGTTTCTGCCTGCCTTTGCTCTGACCGCTGATACTGACTGTGACCATAGCACACGTGGAGTGCGCTTTGTTCAATGAGAGGTATTTAATGATAATGAGTGTTTATTGGTCATGTATACATCACAGCCCAGTGAAATTCAGCCATGATATAGCGCCTCCTGGAGCAGAAAGGGTTAATGGCCTTGCTCAAGGGCCCAACAGTGGCAGCTTGGCAGTGCTGGGGCTTGAACCCCTGACCTTCTGATCAGTAACCCAAAGCCTTAACCACCAATGTTTAAAGGTTTCCCCAGAGCGACCCTACAGAGCCATAGAGGGCTCTCGATAGAAGGTAAATGAAGTGGAACATCAGTGAGCTCCAGTTTTTCAACATGGCCGAGAACGCTAGTGCGCTATGGCACAGATCAGGAGAAGGGAGCTAAGGAGGATCGTTTTAAGGTTTAAAATCAGCAGTTGTACTTAAGGAGGTTGTTCAGTTATGTAGCATCTTTTAGGGCTTTTTATTTGAGATGTTATTTCCTTATAAAAAATGTAGTACTATGTAGGCAATAACTGAATATGGCACTAAAAATATACACTCTGGGGTTGGGGGGTGGGGGTACGGGTTGGATAATTAAAGTTAATTCTCACTGCATGTTGGAATAAACTTTTTTTCTTACCCCGTGAACCAATGAAGTGGAGACTACAGAAAAGATGGTCCATTAAACTGCGGAATTGCAGCCATGCTAACAATTATTTCAGTGTGTTAATTGATGTGATATAATTGTAACATGCTGTTTGTTTTTGTCACACAATTAACACTTTATCATTAGCACATTTTCACATTTATATTTTTATATATATATATATATATATATATATATATAAGTCTCTCTCTACACACAAACACATTTCCCAAAATGAAGTTGGTGGACCCCCCACATTCTCTCTCTCTCTCTCTCTCTCTCTCTCTCACTGTCACACACACAATGTCTGGCACGCACGCCCTGTGCTGCTCTCGGACATTCCAGGCACGCATGCCTCAGCACAATGTAAATTATTCAGCTGGGCTTGCTTGAGGCAGCCAGCAGCTCATAAATCGAGACGGTCTTCGGTTGTTTTAGAGAGGTGGCTACGGTTAAAGGAAACTAAACATCTATACCGCTGCAACTCCGATGACACCTAAGCAAACAGTATTCAAGATACAACACCCCACACAACACAGCCCTAATATTCGGAAGGATCGTGGCTCGAGTATTGAGAGCAGTGGGCTGCCTAGGTGTACTGCTGGAGCGTGGCGCTCTTGGCTCGGCTTCAGACGTTAACCAATGAATGCAAACCAACCCAAAGCTTTGCTAAATGCTTTTAATTATGTATAACCGGCAGACTGGAATGGCGCTACCTGACTCAATGCCTCCAGGACCTTAAGCTGAAATGAAATGCGACCTCCAGTAGAGGAGCATTTTGATATTCTTCCAGTGAAATCAGGTCTGTGAGAAAATATTTATTTGATGCATTGGATTGGATTGATGCCAGTGCGCCACTGGATTATCGATTCATGCACTAGATACGTATTAAGATATGATTCATGTCCCATATGAGGTGAGTATATAATAATAATAATAATAATAATAATAAAGTAAGGGTGCTGTGATGAAGTGGCGTTACTGTTATTAATCCGATGGTAAACGTTTTCCCATAACCGCGCATCCTGAAGTGTTGTATTGCTCTAATACCATAGCAGTTCGCCAACTATTGTTCTATTTACTAAAGAATCATACTTTGTGTCTGTGTATAGTTATGTAAAAATAAAACATCATATCAATAGCAGTGCGTTCAAATGTTATGTTGATATTTTCATTGGAGCCAATTGTGGTAACTTGTATAATAACCAGGACCACAACGGATGTTGTACCGAGTGGTAGCTTTTATATGAAATATAATCACATGAATGCTGTAGTATAAGAACACTAGTAGAACAGCACGTGCTTCTGGTAGGCGACTTCCCTAGAACACCTTTTCTCTAAGAAGGTAGTGCAAAAACTAACTATCTAAAACATAGACTCCACCTAGTGGTAAGAAATGTAATGACTATTCGTAACTATACAACACCAATAAATATGTCTTGTCCTCTAATGCCGTTTCACAACGTTCGAGGGTGTTTTCATCGTCCGAAATTTCACGGTGAAATTTTGTAGTTGCATCAAACGGTGCCTCTGGTCTTCATAACTGCTCTTCGCTGGAGATATCGCTCAAGAAAAAAAAAAAAAAACGGGATTACGTTCAAGGTCAGAATCGTACATAACTGAGACACGTCTGCTTTAGGCACGATTGGCTCATAAGTCTGAGGTCTGAATACCGATGTGCGTACATAACTCAACTCGGAATGCACTGAACTCTCAACGTGATACCGATCCGAAAGCCCCAAAGCGTCTGTTCCTAACGATACACCCTAATCCGACCTGAATCATACTTCTACCAACCTCAGACCTACAACCTCCCGTTTAGTCTTTACCGATGACTATAACCAGTGTATCGTGTACTGATTTAACCAGTAGTGTTAACCAGTACACTGGAAATCTTGTAACTATTCACCAACACACACACACAGTTCTGCTCGGCACATCTACATTCCACTCATATCATGTACAGTATGATATTTTCAGATATACTGTACAGTATATAATACAATAATACAACAGAAATGGTTGTATTGAGGTTTTCAACTTCAAAGGTTTCTTGTAACCATCTATAATCTTCGTTCGCCTTCCTGTCGCAGGTCCTCCCACTCCTTAATTGCAATTACTGCTAACTCTTGAAGGTTTTTGAAGGATTTCTTTTTTTTTTTACCAAAAGCAGATTTCAATTATTCCCAAAGGTTTTCATGTGGATTGAGATCAGGACTCCACGCTCGCCAGATCAAAACTGAACATTTTCTCCTTCTTAACCGGTCTTCCATGCTTTTTGGATGTCTCCTAGGGTCATTGTCCTGCTGGAGGACTCATGATCTCTGACGCAAATCTAATTTTTCTGACACAGAGTAGCACATTTTGCTCTAAAATGCCCCGGTAATCCTCCGATTTCACGATTCCTGCAATACTCCGAGTACTGATAGGAAAATAATCCAGGACTCACAAAGCCAGCAAGATGAGGACCAGCTGCTCCTGCTGAGTCTTGATTCTTCCCAAGATTAACATCTCTCGAGCTCATATATATATATATATATATATATATATATATATATATATATATATAAAAACAAAAAAAACATTTGTTAGTAGACTTTCGAAACCTGATCTTGAAAAGGGAATCTGAGGAGAAAGTCTTTGACATGTGTGATGATGGCTGTAACACAAGACTTACTACAATCCACTGAGAGAAAACCACACACACACACACACACACACACACACACACACACACACACAATAAAGGAAAAGCAATTGGGTGGACACATAGAGACCAAAAGACAACATTAGCAGGCATTAGATACCGATTCATGTGTACAGATGTGTGTGTGTGTGTGTGTGTGTGTGTATGTTGTGTGTGTGTGTGTGTATGTTGTGTGTGTGTGTGTGTGTGTGTGTGGATGGATGCGCTTGGCAGGGCAGCCAGCATGTTTGGTGAGGCAGTTTGCTGTCTAATTACACACTGCAGGAGTCACCTTCCTCCAGCCCTGTACACATACACACACACACACACACACAGACACACACTTCAGATAAGAGCACACAGGCTTCTAGGGTTGAGCTCCATTCCCAAAAGCAGATGTTTCACACAACGCTGCTCTTTGCCTACACTGATTCGGCTTTGTCGTGATGCTGAATGGCTGCGATGGTTTGCAGAAAAGCGATACACACCCTGAGAGTAAAGCGTGCCATCTGCAAAAAAAAAAAAAAAAAGAAAAAGAAATATACATAAACATATCTGTTTATGTAACCCAAGTGCCCGAGTCAACGGCACACAGCCTGCTCTGAATTTCCATTTCCATTCACCTTTATTCGTCTGGCACACGCTTTTAACCGAAGCTTCGTGCAAAATGAGCCAGATCTCAATTGGAGCACAGAGTTGAACGATTCAGGGTTAAGATCCTCACTCTCTGATAGTCCTGGGATTTGAACTCGAAATCTTTACAGTTGTACTGCATCCCATTTGGTACAGTATCTGTGCTACACTGCTGTGGAAAACAATTTCTTCTGATTTTGTGTAGATCTCGTACTAAATTGTTTCAGAAATCAAAACAAATTCTAAGATAAAACGAAAGCAACCTGAGTAAACACACAATAGTTTTTTTTTTAATGATAATGTTATTTAAAGAAGCCAAAAAGTTATCCAATACCAACTGGACCTGTGTGAAAATGTATTTGCCCCCATAGTTACTAATCCCCCAAGTCTATGAAACTGCATTCATAATTGGATTCAGCTGGACGAGACACAACCAGGCCTGATTACTGCAAACCCTGTTCAATCACATCTACACTTAAACAGGACTTTTTCAGCAGCAGGAATTTGGTTAAACGTTCTTACTCAGTAACACACTACGGCAAAGGTGAAAGAAATTCCAGAAATGATGAGGAAGGAGGTGATTGAAATACATCAGACTGGGAAGGTTACAAAGCTATTTCAGAGGCTTTGGGACTCCAAAGAACTACAGTGAGAGCCGTTATCTCCAAATGGAAAAAAAACTCAGCACAGTAGTGAACCTTCACAATCTTCCAAAATTCCTCCAAGAACACAGCGACGACTCATCCAGGAAGTCACAAAAGAGCCAAGGACAACGTCAAAGGACCTACAGGCCTCTATTACATCAATAAAGGTCATGGTTCATGACTCCACTATCAGAAAGACACTGGGCAAAAATGGCATCCATGGAAGAATGGCGAGGTGAAAACCACTGCTAACCCAGAAGAACATTAAAGCTTGTCTGAATTTAGCTAAAACACACCATGATGATCCTCAAACCTTCTGCGAGAATGTTCTGTGGAAAGTGGAAGTGTTTTGAAGACAGGGGTCCCGTTACATCTGGCGCAAACCAAACACAGAATTCCACAAAATGATCACCATACCTATGGTCAAGCATGGTGGAGGAAGTGTGATGGTGTGGGGATGCTTTACTGCTTCAGGGTCTGGGGCAACTTACAGTAATTGAGGGAGACATGAATTCTGCTCTCTACCAGAAAATCCTACAGGAGAATGTCCGGTCTGCAGTCCATAAGTTGAAACACAACTGGATTATGCAGGAAGACAATGATCCAAAGTATAGGAGTAAGTCCTAGTCCTAGAAGTAAGTGAAAGACTGATCTAGAGTTATCGGAAGCATTCGGTTGCAGTTTTTGCTGCTAAAGCTTGTGCAGCCAGATTTTAAGTTTAAGGGGCAATTAGTTTTTCACATTGGTGAAAAAATAAATATACAAATAAACGCTGTATTGTCTGTTTAATCATCTTACCTTTCTTTTATGTTGTATTTTGTCTGAAGATCTAAAACTATTTAGCATGAGATATACACAAAAACAGAAGAAATCCCGATGGGGCAAATACTTTTTCCCAGCACTGTGATTATTGCTTGTGCTATTAGCGATGTGACCACAAACATCTTAGCTATCTATGAATAACTGCATTTGCGATTTCTATATATTTCTATATTGTTTTAAAGAATTTCAAGTCTGTAATGATCTTCATGCCAAACAGAAAAGCTGTAAACATCATGGTCATGCTGAAATAGTCACTGGACTACGATTCCCATCAGCCACTGCACTGTACATGATCATGACACATGACTGTGTGCACCTGATTCACACTTTCGTTTAAAACCTGTATATAAGTCGCGTCTTGCACAGCACACATTGTCTTGTGTTTGTCGTTTCGCTGTACCATCCTGTCTGGTGTTTCTTACAATGGCTGATGTGCTCTGTTCCAGAAAAATCCAAAATAATCCACTTTAGGACATTTGTGGATGCCAAAATTGAAATATTTAAGAGGCATTGCTCTACTAAAACATTTCCACCAGCTGCAGCTGTCGATATGTTGTTTTATATTCTTTCTCTTGCGAGTCCTAAGAAATAGACAGCATACTACCTCATTATACTGTTTAGTACAGTCCCATATGGTTTGAAAAACAACCTTTAAATCCATTACTTCCGGGTTGATTAGCGCGTCACTTCGATGCCAGTGTGAACAGGCTGACCCTACAACAGGAAATACCGCTGAACGTTTTAAATATTTTACGCTTTATTTCCTATTTATGCCTCTATATATTCTACCCTGACACCTCCTTTCTCTTCCCAGCCTTATTTACCTCAGTGCTTTGCAGTGAGATGTGTGTGTTGCCACACTGGCGCTCCCAGCAGCCTGGCCTGCGTCAGCGGAAACACACGGTCGTAAATATTCACCAAACCTCTAAAATGCACCGCACTGCCGTTCGTAGTGCACGAGCACCGCGCTTGCTTCCCCCCAAAAAAACCCGCATTGAAAATCACGCCGTAATGGAACGACCTGCACACGACACCCGAGCGTACATCTCGCACGCATGGCGGTTCTGCGAGACGAATGTACGAAGAAGGAAGCAGGTTGTTTGTGAACTGTCCATATGCGCACTCGCATGTAAGGCTGATCCCTGCAGCCTTCGCTCACACTGCAGAACTCCAGATTGGGTCACAGCGTGGGGTAGAGGTCAGGGAAGTCGAAAACCCCACCACTCCTCTCGCGCACACGGTCATAATAATAAAGATCCCATGCAGAGATGCATATCGAGTTCAGAATATAAACACCGTTCGAGCCAATAAGTAACGTGACGTCGCACGCCTTGTGGGATTAATTCCCACCAGGAAGTTTTTGATGCTTTTGACATTTCGTTGTATTTCTTCGCAGATTATTATGTTTCTAGACATAATTCTCATTCTTCTCATTCCACATTTCTGGCTCTGCTTTCCATACTTTATTTATTGTGCCAATAAAAAGCAATGATAATTGATCACACATTGCATGTTTCCATGAGCGCAAGAAATGTCTATATGTATACACAGATACAGTACCTTTTAACCAGCTGATATTATCAATCCATCCATCCATCTTCTATACTGCTTGATCCTTTTCAGGGTCGCAAGGAACCTGGAGGCACAAGGCGGGGTACACCCTGGACAGGGTGCCAGTCCATCACAGGGCACAATCACATACACTACAGACACTTTAGACACGCCAATCAACCTACCATGCGTGTCTTTGGACTGCGGGAGGAAACCGGAGTACCCGGAGGAAACCCCCGTAGCATGGGGAGAACATGCAAACTCCGCACACACATGGGCATGGTGGGACTCGAACCCCGGACCCTGGAGGTGTGAGGTGAATGTACTAACCACTAAGCCACCGTGCGCCCCTTCACATAAAATCCCTCAGACGGAAACGTACTTTTAGTGAATATCTTATCTACAAATGTGTGATTTCCAGAAAAAAAAAAAATAGAAAAACATTCTTGTTCTCGCAGTCCTAGTGGAATCCTCCGTTATACGCCACAAGAACTCGTAATGACACTGACGTTCGATGTTTCTCGCTCTTTCTTCCATCGACGTGTTAACGCCGACAGAGACAGCAGTTTCTCTGATGAAAGAAGCGTTGTTCTTTTGCTTATTTTCTCCACATGTCTGCTGCTGTAATTTGTTTGGGTGCACTTTTCCTCCTTTTCTATTTTCCTTCTCGTTTCTGCCACATTATTACAACTTGCTCCTAACAAAAGGCAAATCGACGCTTGTAGACGTTGATTCTCTGATTGTCCTCCGCGAACTCTGCCGGGTTTCCAGTCAATCTGAAAAAAGAAGACTGTCTGAGCTTTTCTCCGAGCTTTCACTTCTCATAAAATGAACTTTATATTCCCATGTGTTTGTATAGAACTGTTACAGCTGTGGGAAAGCAGAACGTCTATGTTCTCTAGTATTAAAAACATTGAATTCTCTTACTATTCTCAAGGGGAATGCTGTAACAAGCAGACACGCCCATTCACGCATTTCGCGTAGGAACTTTAACATCAAAGTACGTTGGTCAGGCAGTGATGTTGGATGAGGAGGAATGGGGTGCCGTCTGCGTTCCAGTTCATTCCAAAGGCGTTCAGTGGGGTTGAGGTCAGGGCTCCGTGCACGCCAGTCTCTAGTTCTTCCAATCCAACCTTGACAAATCATGTCACGGATCTCGCTTTGTGTACATGCTGGAACACATTTGTGCCTCCTATTTCTTGTGAAAGGAAATCTTAATGCCACAGCGTACAAAGGTATTATACTCTTTTTGCAGGCGTCCACATACTTTTGGCCAAATAGTGTATCGCTCGAAAATGCACCGAACGTTCGCGATGTTCCTTTTCCCCTCGAATAAACGTTTCAGACGAACAGCTTAACGTACGGATCTGGAACGACTTTCAGTTGCGTAGCTGTTCTGAACTCTCCGATATTAAGCGACACACTAAAAGCCCCGCCTTCTTTCCCTCATCTCATGTGGGCAAATTGTTTGCTCACCTCGACTCGATTTTTCTGGTTGAAAGATGCACCGTGTTTGATTTCTATCAACATAAACGACGGACGTTTTGAACCCATTCATTTGAAATTAAATATTTTCAACGCATGCTTGACTTAACTAACATTAGACAAGCATATCCTTTGTTATGGACATTATTGGACATGGACATCGTCGCTTGCTGAGAGAGAGAGAGAGAGAGAGAGAGAGAGAGAGTATGTAGAGTTTGCACTTCTATACATATTTATACATCCTGTATATACTCTTTATACATCCCTGTATTGTTCTCCTTACTATCTCTTTTAACTCTTCTTTCTTTTCTTTCTTTTTTTTTTTGGCTGCTGCTGTGACACCCTAATTTCTCCATCTGGGGATTAATAAAGTATTATCTTATCTTATCTTAAGGATGATTTATGCAAGGATGTTTATTAAGCATGGACTAAAAATGATTGTCTGAAAACGATCAAAAAGAAAAAAAAACAAGGAAAAAACAAAAACGCATGAAATTATTTCACTGTTTCTACCAGGGACATTAGACACGCGTGGTTTTAAAAGACTATATAAATGTACTGTATTTTTTATTTATTTATTTTTACTTTTATTTATTTATTTATTTATTTATTTTGCATACTGCATTTTTACCCCCACCACCTTCTCTCATTTCTGGACGCTTGTCTTGTTCATTCTGTCTTATTGTCCTCACCTCAACTGCGTAACATCTCTTACGTAAGCGTAACGGTGGAGAGGTGGAACACTTTATATCCCAGGGTGCCCTACATTACCTTCTGTCTCTCCCTTTTAGTTCTGCTGGCATAGCAGGAATTCCTGAAGTCCCCACTTGCACTATGAAAACAATATACACCCTCTAAACCACTATTGGACAGGTGCATACCTAGTAATCTATTCTCCGTGTCTCTCTCTCTCTCTCTCGCTCTCTCGCTCTCTTTTTCTGCGGAGAGAACCTATAGGTCCACGAACCATCCTGATACTACTTCTGCTCAGAGCGTTTCCACTTGTGACTTTCTGCTGCTCTGGACAGTCCTAGGTGGACACCCTAAAGATTTCCACGTTGACTTATTCCCAATCTGTTCCTACTTTGATCTGTTCAGACGTGTATGGTCTTCTAGGGTCTGATTGATTGATTGATTGATTGATTGATTTTGTAAAGTGGAATGACTAATCTTTCTGTAACAGTGCAATCCCACAGTTCGACTCGTTCATTTGTGGTGGTATGGGAGGTGGGCGAATTTACCCAAAGTCTCCGAGGCACATGTAATTCATTAATGTGTCATCTTCGCAGCATGTCTGGACTGAATTCAGCGTGAGCTTGTCCATCCTGGGAACAGAAGTGCCTGCTCACAACCCAACCAACACATGCATCATTAACACGTTATAAAATACTCACCAGACCAGCACGGTGTCATTGTGCGATGCTGATAAGTTCATTCAGGGTGTAATAACAATGCTGCATCCCAACATCCCAGTCAATTACAATGTGATTTTAGTTCATTATGAAGTAAAAGCTCATATATGTCTTATTAGTCTTAACCTCAGACACTCCACCCACAGAACATCTGATGTATCTTCGACATGTAATGACGCATCTCATTTTGTCAGCAAAATTTAACATATAGAAACACCTCGAGAACATAGCATGTCTTGTCCGTTCCGGGACGTATTTGTTTCCTCATGGTTTAGAGCTTAGGTTTCTGTATCTTCATCTTCTTAATTTCCTTAATTTATGTTTTAATCCTGCATGTTTATTTGTCACTGTCCCGCATAAAGGCTTATATACGTTCCCTAAAACTCTGAGCTGTGTTATTCTTCGCTCCTGAACTCTTTAGCTTTTTAGTGTCTCTAGCTGAGCCTGGATCTTGTTTCTGACCTTTACCCTTGCTGTGGGTATATGATATGGATTTGCATATGTTTATTCCATCTGCTCATGTTTTGACCCATTTGAGCAAGGAATGTGAGCAGATTTGTGCAAGGTTAAATCAAGTCTCTGTTGAGGTTAGATGATAGCATGCCCTATCTCCTGTCAGGCTCAGTTTAAGCCACCGAGAGGGCTCTCTCTACGGGAATTGTAGCCTGCCTTTTGCAAGGGAGTACAATGAGACTCCAAAGGGTTTTCCAAAGGGGTTCGGCTTCACTGCTGCTTTCTGAGCTTACCAAACCCCTGTCTGGGCCAACCAAAGTCGTTATCATGGTCTTATGGATTTCTAAGCAGAATCACAAATAGTCCAATTCTATTGGCTAAGGATGAGGTATTAATTAATTAATCAATTAATTCATCTTCACTAACAGCTTTATGGTGGTCAGGGTCATGGTGGATCTGGAGACCGGATCCGCCGTGGATCCTACGAACACTGGGTATACAGGAATTCATCGCATGCGTTCCCAGATATTCACACAATCATTCACATCAAGACGCAATTTAGCATTATCTACTGGCGTGCTTCTGGGAGATGGGAGGAAACCCACGTAAACGCAGGGAGAGCATGCACACAGGCTCTGTAAATCCCCAGTAAACCCCACTTAATCAGATCAGAATTGGACCAAGTTCACCGACCGGAGCTGTGATCCAGCACTGTTACCCTCTCCACAACCGTTCTACCACATACAATATTTAGACGTATTAAATTACAAAAATGTCATCTTGGGAAATAGATTTTTATGTCTGTTTCAGGATTATTGAAGAGTTCTGGAGTTTTCTGACATTTCTCCCTCATCTTGTTCTTATTTTTCCCAGTCCTGCCGAGAGATTTATATTGCCCCCATTCAGCCTCGAGTCTGGTGTAAAATCAAGTGAGGGAACCTTATTCCAAAATCGTCCCACCGAAGGAGGGCAGCTGCCAGTCTCATAACTTCCCGTCGCATTAAGAGTTTCACCACTGTCAGCAGCCTGAACTCTCGCCAAAGCTCGACCAATCAGCCAAATTGGAGGCCTGTTGGTGTGTAAGTGTGGGATGTGGGGAGCCGTGTTTTCATACAGGAGCGAGAGATCCCGGCCTTCGTTTTTCAGCAAATCTGCTGAGGCTTGGCAAAATGTTAATATTCTCAACAAGTACCCAGTATGTGGACTGTCTGTCTCACTTGCCTCAAAAACAGCACCGATATTAGTAGCCATATATCGCGTGTTTCTAGTGAAATATATAACGTATAAGTCTGGAAAGAGAAAAGTCAATACGAATCCGGTAGATTAAAGAATTTAACACAATTTGATGCTATAAAGGATACTGTAATATGTTATGGGACGTTATATGGTGCAGTGTAATATTGATTCAACCCTGGTTAGGTTGGAAAATAATGTTTAATGGCCGAGATGGGTATTCCTGTCATACAATTTCTGTGTTTTGTTGTTGTTTTTTTCTAAACAAAAGCTGTCTGTACCATTTGGAGTTTCACCCAGGTAAACATTGTGGGTGAAGGTTCTGCTGAAATGACCAGAAGGTTATTATTTTTTTATTTATTTTGTTTTTATGATAAACTCTAGGAACACACAGAAATGGCCCTTGAGCAAGAACCTTAATGCTGTGCCTCACTTGCTGAGGCATTGGTCACATTACAACCCATGCATGCGGAAACACATCATCTGCTACTATAAATGTTGTCGGCATGATGTAATGTCACGATCTAATAAGTGGGAGAAAAATCCACGAAACGCGTGGCTGACGATGCTAAAGTATAGTAATAAACAATAATCCGTGACGTTTCTCTTCTTCTTTAAATGTACTATTATTATTATTTTTTTTTAATTATTATTCCTGAACGTTTAATTATATGAAATGAGATGCGAAACTGTAGATCCATCAAGGTTTCTTTTAAAGATACACAAGTGACCTTGGCATCCCGTGCTTAAAGCTATTTCAGTCAAATTAATTCACAGGTCAAAGTTCATCTGAACTTTGCTTTCTAGCAATAATCCAAAACAATATGCAAACGAATGCAAATCCATTCACGTCCGCTGCATGCATTTAAATGAAAGTGAATGGGACTTGATGTCTGGTAAATGAAAACTAAGTGGAACGTTTGGTTTCTGTCCCTTAATAACCCTCGATGTGCAGTTGGTGTTGTTTCTATACAAATGTTGTATAGAGGACGGTCACATGGGCGACAGGGAATAAAGTCCACATTGTATCGCAATCGTTCGTGCGCTGTTGACTTCTCGGTTCGGATTGGTCGGAAGGTGTTGACTAATTTCCTGTAACGGGAGTATTTCCGCTGCGGGACTTGGTGAACACTCCAGATAAACAGATTTGAAAATATGTATTTGTCCCATTTTTGGAAAGAGTCATCCAAGAGTATCCGGGAAAATCTTCAGGACAGAGGAGTTTATGCTTTGTGCTTATGTGCAAACGTTCACTTAAACGTTGATGCTAGCTACATGACCGCCGTGTCGGCCGGCTAATCTTGGACCGTTAGTGTTATTTTTTAGCCTTTGACAAACTTGTAGTTTAGGGTCCACGCGCTAACTTTATATAATATAAAGCAACATTTTGTGATTCCAGTCAGTCTTTAATCTGGGAAAATGGAAATCATCAATCGCCATCTGTTATCGAAATGAATTTTGTGCTAAATATTTAAGTAGATGGGTTAGTGAGCCTTTAACGCTCGCTACATAACCAAGACGTGGAGTCTTCACTACAGAGTCAAACTGTACACACTCAGAGTGTACAAAGGGTAAAGAGTCTGCACTTTTATTGTGCATGTGTCTCAGTCACCCATTCTCACACACACACACACCAATGGTGGCTGAGCTGCCATGCAATGCGCTAACTTGCCACCGGGAGCAACTCAGGGTTCAGTGTCTTACCCAAGGACACTTCGGTATGTGGAGTCACATGGGCTGGGAATCGAACCACCAACCCTACGATTAGCGGACAACCCGCTCTACCACCCGAACCACAGCCGCCTAAAACTTTGGCCAGGTAGTAAACTTTATGATTCCTTATTACTGGGGTTGTACCTTTCAGGTTGAACGTTTAATATGTAGAGCTATCTTGGCCTGGAAATGTGCCTGCAGCATACCTTTTTACAAATGCGATATCCCCTTTAACATGCGGCACAACCACACGTTGATCATTGTTTATCATCGTGTACTGTATTTTTTCTTTATCTCAAGGGATGACGGTGAGTGTTTCTAACACCGTATCTTCAGAACAAGACACTCGCAGTGTTTAAAAACCAGACGTTGGATATCAGCAGCACTTCAGCAACACCATGTTTTTGACTTTCCACTCTTGACATCGCATAATGACGGTATAATATTTGCGTACGTGTTGTGTTAAAACGTGTGTTAGCGAACAGTCACTGAACCGTTAAACTGAAGTGAGTAAGCAGGAGCTCTCTCCCCGCTGTCAGACAAATCTTGGGTGAGAACCTCCTTCCCAAAGCCAGGGCATTGAAAATGGGTCGTGGATGGGTATTCCAGCATGACAATGACCCAAAACACACGGCCATGGCAACAAAGGAGTGGCTCAAGAAAAAGCACATTAAGGTCCTGGAGTGGTCTAGCCAGTCTCCAGACCTTAATCCCATTGGAAAATCTGTGGAGGGAGCTGAAGGTTCGAGTTGCCAAACGTCAGCCTCGAAACCTTAATGACTTGGAGAAGATCTGCAAAGAGGAGTGGGACAAAATCCCTCCTGAGATGTGTGCAAACCTGGTGGCTAACAACAAGGAACGTCTGACCTCTGTGATCGCCAACAAGGGTTTTACCAACCTCCCATGGTAGGCGTGTCTAAAGTGTATGAATGGGTGTGTGAATGTGTATGTGATTGTGTCCTGTGATAGATTGGCACAGTGTCCAGGATGTACCGCGTGTGGGATAGGCTCCAGGTTTCTCCGTGAAGCTGTAGAAGGATAAGTGGTATAGCAGATGGATTCTTGTATCGACTTACAGAAGCTGATAGTATTATACAAGGTGATAGTCATGGTCTCGTCCTGTCTAGTGTGTGTGGGAGACTAAATATCTACAAATATCAATTTACAATCCGTTTGTCGCAGTAAAAGTTAAACCACACCACTGGTTCGTCATGCTCAGTAGGCGTATGGACGTGGGACTTGGCATGGTGGTTGAACAGGTAACACGGGGTTCCTAGTGTCCTCTGGGTTCATCGTACGTCCCAAAACATGCCAGTAGGTGGATTGACGACCTCATGTGTACGAATGTGTGTTCACGGTGCCGGACTGGCGTTCCCACCCAGGGTGCGTTCCTGCATCTCATCCGATATTCCCAGGATAGACAGGATAGATCCACCATGGAGATATCTCCATGGTTACTGAAGATGAATATATATATATATATATATATATATATATATATATATATATATGCAGGTATTTCTAGGTAAACTTTTGAGTCTAAGACCCCCATAAACAATGAATAGTACCTTTGTTTTCTGAGAAAGCACAACAGTAACTAGTTGAGATCTTAACATTCAGACCTCATGGATATAATTACTGTTTTTTTATAGTTTACAAAATTGGCAGTTGCTTTCACTGTAGCTCGCTGTGTATCATGTCCTTAACGGTTGGCCAGAAGAGGGCATTCAGATTCTGTCTGACAAAGTTACCGGAGCCGCATCTGCATTTCTGCCCGTTCACCGCGCGCGGGAGAAGAGGAGAAACAGTCGCGCGGAGGAGGAAATCCGTTCCTTTAACACCCCCCCAAAGTCGTTGTTTTTTTTTTTTTTTTTTTTTTGTGTGTGTTGTTGTTGTTGTTGTTGGTTGGTTTATTTGTTTGTTTCCGACGGGATCAAACGTCCGTGAGAAATTGTAGGAGGGGGGATTTTCTTTAAAAAGAAAAAAGAAAAATGAGATTAAATAAATAAATAAATAAATAAATCGACGGTGTCGCTCGTGCTGCCGGTGGAGCCGTTGTGGGGTTTTTTTTTTGTTTTTTGTTTTTTTTGCGTCGCTTGCGCAATGTGCCACGACGCTCGCACGCGGATGGATGCCGGAACGTTTGGGAATTTAGCTTAAAGTTTTTTGTTGTTTTTTTTTTGTTTGTTTGTTTGTTTGTTCGCGTGAGGGAGAGAACATCAGACTGATAACTTGGTGAAGTCTTTGCGTCTTCGGATAAATGGAGTGTCTTTTATTTTTGACATTTTTTCCTTCCACCTCTTCTTCTTCTTCTTCTTCTTCTTCTTCTTCTTCTTCCTGCGCGCGGACCTCGACGGAGACTCGGTGTATTTAATGTGACGTTTTGTCGGAGCCGTTCTACGACATGCTGCATGGTCACGACGGAGGAACCGACACACGCGGATACCGGATATCTTCGACGCGCTCGTGCTGCGGCGGAGCTCTGATTGCGTCGCGGGACCGGCGGAGGCTGCTGCGCGCGACGGCGCCGGTTTGCGGGCTCGGGAAGACGCGTGCCATGCGGATGATTCGGGACGCAAGACGCATATGAAAAACCCCTACCGACTGTCCACACCGATGAGTAAGTTTGCTTTTTTATTGCATGCGATTTATTATTATTATTATTATTATTATTATTATTATTATTATTATCCCCCCCCCTTTTTTATTTCATTCAGCACGGCGGGCTGCGCGTGATATCTGTCGGTTTTGGTCAAAACCGAATCTCGTGCATGCTCCGTTATGTGGCCTCGTTCCTTGCAGATAGTTTAAGGTTTCATCCTTGCAAAAGCCAAAATCGGCCAAAGTCGGGTGTCAAGAGCATCTCTCGGGATTTTCAGAGGGTTAGACGGTCCCGCGAGCTCAGATCTTGGAATGATGGACGCGGGACAACCTGACGGAGCGCGAGCGCTTATGATGGAACGGCGCTCGGGTGTTTGAACGTCACACGAGATCAACATGTACCGAGTGTGTAGCGCGTTCATTTTTCTGCGTCAGTCGCGCAGACTTGGGGCTTTTCTCAATTTGATGTACCCGTGCGTGTAGGTGTAGTGTGTGTGTGTGTGTGTGTGTGTTTGTGTGTTGCGCGGTTGGTGTATGCTTGCGCCAGTGCGCGCGAGAACGCGTGCGCACTCGCTCATGTGTCTGTGTGTGGGTGGATGAGTGTCTGAGAGTGTGCCATGAAGGCGTTAAGAGCTTTAAACGCAACGTTTCTTTCCCATGAGGCAGTGCGTTATACACCCGTCTCTGTCTTAAAGTCAGGCGTGAATGCTTTATTTATTTATTTTTATTTTATTATCATTTAAAAAAAAAAAAAAAAAACGTTTGACTTCTTGAACTGTGCGTCTTGTGGTTTTTTATCCGCAATTAAAAGCCCGGTGTATGCACAGAAGCTGCCGTAGGAGGATGGAGAAACGTGTTGCACGGAAATCAATGTGTGAGGGTTGATGCTCGTGTGCGGGATGTCGAGTGAGGATCTTATTGGGCAGCAACATGCGAGCTCGTTTGTTGTTGGGGTTGAATACGGTTTAGATCGTGCCCCCGCTTCAATTCTCCGATGATTGATCACCAAACCCAAGATGAACAAGATTCCAGCCATCACCGCTCCTGTAATCCGTTCAGAACGCTGCGTAAAGCCGTCTTTTACGACGGCTTGTTCCGAGGTAGCCTCAACTGCGTCCTCCATGCCGAAGCGTTCCTGTCATTCTGCTCGTTAAACTTTCTCGAGAAGAGAAAAGGTTCAATATGACACTCACGGAACACTCATTCGTCACGCAGTGCATAAGATCATGGAGATACAGCGTGATGTTCACATCTATCCATGTGATCGTGGGAGATCTGAGTGATTTTAAACGTGGTGAGAGATGGGCTGGTTCGAGTATTTCTATGACTGCTGATCTCCTGGGATTTTCACCCGAAACAGTCTCCAGAGTTTACTCAGAACGGTGCAATAAAGGAAGAAAAGAAACACGTAGTGAGCGGAAGTTCTGTGGACGGAAACTTTTTTTTTTTTTTTGGTGAGAGAGGGTCGACGGAGAATGGCCAGACTGGTTCGAGCTGACAGGCAGGCTACGGTAGCTCAGATAACCACTCTGTACAGTTGTGGTGAGCAGAAAAGCATGTCAGAATGCACAACATGTCGAAGCTTGAGGTGGAGGACCTACGACGGCAGAAGACCACATCGGGTTCCACTTCTGAAGATGCAGTGTGCACAGAGTCTGGACAGGTGAAGCTGGAAAAACGTAACCTGGTCTGATGGATCTTGATGTCTGCTGAAGTATACAGATGTTAGGGTCAGAATTTGGCACCATCAACATGAATCCATGGACCCAACCTGTCTTGTGTCATCAGTCCAGGCTGGTGGAGGTGGTGTAATGGTGTGAGGAATGTTTTCTTGCCAAACATTGGGCCCATTAATACCAAACAATAATTGCTTGAACGCCACATCCTATCTGAGTATTGTTGCTGACCGTGTGCGTCCCTTCACGGCCACGATTTACCATCTTCTAATAGCTATGATAATTCCAGCACGATAACGCACCATGTCACAAAGCAAAAATCCTCTCAAACTGCTTTCCTGAGCATGAAAATGAGTTCGGTATTCTTCAGCGCCCTTCCCAGTAACCGGATCTGAAGTTCCAGTACAACATCTTTGGGATGTGCTAGAATGGGAGATTCACAGCAGGAAAGAGCACCTGAAAAAAATCTGCAGGAACGGCGTGATGCAATCACGTCGACATGGAGCAGAACCTCAAAGGAATGTTTCCGACATCTCGTGAAATCCATGCCACGAAGAACTGACAGCGAAGGGAGGCCCTACCCAATACTAGTATAGCGTTCCTAATAAAGTGCTCAGACAGTGTATTTCATTATAAATATAATACTGGCAGATTCCTAATGTATATTCATTAAATGCAAATGGAAGGCCTTTTATCAACCCAATTAAAATTATGTATTATATGATTATGAAGCGCGTTTCAGTTAACACTTTTATATAGAATGGATTTAACCGAAGGCAAATACATTATTCATACTCAAATACTCCATAGTGTGCACTTAATGCATACGGATACAAATAGGAGGTAAACTATAATATATTTGGAAGGGTTCTCAGGGCATCTAGTTAAGAGTTAAGGCCATTGGTGTGCGTTGCAGCTAGGATCCTATAGGATGCAACAAAAATTCTGTTTGTATATTCGGTTTAGGCCATGCCCATTTCTGATTTAAATCCGAATACAGGTACAGGTACAAATATCGGAGTACTAATCAGATACAGATACAAATATAGCATTGCATCATACCCCTGCTGTATACACTGTGTGTGAACTGTGTCAAAATTTGCCATTAAACGAATTATATTTATTTCATTGAATACCGCTACTGTGTCCTAGGGGGCAGTATACCGATACCATATGTTGAAATGTATAAGAGTACATTCTCTTTCAAACAGTCACTCTAATTAGTGATATGGCATAAACGACTGCAGACATTACGCCTGGGAATAATCAGATTTTTTTTTTTTTTCCACTAGGCATACACCGAGTACAAGGCTAATTACATAATGAAGTACAGTGTCACCAGGATGTGGTGATCCATCCATGCCATCCATTTTCACCTATCCACATTATAAATGGCTTGATATAATAAACTGATAACAGCAGAGGCCATGGATTAATGTTTGAGCTTAATTCAATTTACTGAGTCCGAGAGTAGCTCTCCGATCCATTCGTGATTCTAGAAATGGACAGAGATCTACTATCTACTAATGCAAGTGCAATACTATTAAATTGAGGTGAGACCAAAGTGTGCGATGCTTATGAATTCGAACTTGTAAACAAGTGCCGAATCGGTTTTATTGCTCAATTTATGCCGTATCTAATGTGAGAACAGGATCTAAATGTCTCACCTGTTTAGGTTAGCAATTCAGTAGCACAAAGGCTATGAGCGTGGCAACAGAAGGCTCGGGCAAACGTAACTGGTTTGGTTGGCTGCCACTCATTTAACTAGTAATTGTGGTCTAATACAGTGGCTCGGGCATGTCTTAAAACTCTCCGTTCATGCTGCAGTGAGTTAAAGTCCTGTTGTATTGTATGAACGGTTGGATCTCGTACAGGCTTTGCCATTATTATAGATGAAAAATTTGCGAAATAAGCTTTGGCAGGCCTAATTCAAGCACTCATTATTGTTAATTAGATCCTGGTTGTCCAATGAATGAATATATTGGTTCTATGAACGGTGGTCCAAGAGAATGATGAAAGCGTAACTTCTTTCTTTAACTCTGCTTTGTTTCAGGCTCTGCCATGCGACGGCGATGGTTTGTGGTGCTGCTGGTGCAGGCATGGCTCTCTGCGAGTTTTTCTAACGGTGAGCGGCCCTGCCCACGGAGCTGCCGCTGCGATGGCAAGATCGTTTACTGCGAGTCCAGTGCGTTCCGCGACGTGCCAAAAAACCTGTCTGGTGGCTGTCAGGGCTTGTCTCTGCGCTACAACAGCTTGGCAAGCTTGCGTGCTGGCCAGTTTGTTGGCCTCAACCAGCTCATTTGGCTCTATCTTGACCACAACTACATTGCAACCGTGGACGCTCGTGCCTTTCAAGGAATAAGGAGGCTCAAAGAGCTAATCCTGAGCTCCAATAAAATCACGCTCTTGCATAATACCACATTCCACCTGGTACCAAATCTGAGGAACCTTGACCTATCGTACAACAAACTGCAGGCTCTGCAGCCAGGTCAGTTCCAAGGACTGCGCAAACTCATCAGTTTGCACATGCGCTCCAACTCTTTGAAGAATCTACCATCTCGCCTGTTTCAGGATTGCCGCAATCTTGAATTCCTCGACCTTGGCTATAATCGTCTGCGCAGCATCACACGTAACGCGATGTCGGGGCTTGTGAAGCTGACGGAACTCCATCTCGAGCATAATCAGTTCTCCAAAATAAACTTTTCCAACTTCCCCCGGCTTTATAACCTCCGCGCTCTTTACCTGCAGTGGAATCGCATCCGGACCATGAGCGAGGGACTTACGTGGACCTGGAGTTCTCTACAGAAGTTGGACCTTTCAGGGAATGACCTACAGGAGCTGGAGCCAGAGGTCTACAAATGCATGCCGAACTTGCAGACACTTAATGTGGATTCCAACAAGCTGGTTAACGTCTCTCAGGAAGTTGTGTCGGCTTGGATTTCCCTGAGCATGATCAGCCTAGCTGGGAACATGTGGGACTGTGGACCTGTCGTCTGCCCCCTGGTAGCTTGGCTGAAAAACTTTCAAGGGAACAAGGAGACTCCCATGATTTGCGCCTCACCCAAAGAGGCTCAAGGTGAGAAAGTCTTGGATGCGGTGGAAGCAAGTGGTGTGTGCAAGGTCAGTCATGTTACTCCCTCATTTGCTAGTTCTACAACTACCCTTTCTGGTGCCCCTGCGCTGAATGCAGCCCTTCCCTTTACTCCCACGCTTCATTCCGGAGGTAGCAGAAGGGGCCAGGGCACCTCCTTGCAACATCCCACCCCTTCAAGACCACCACAATCTGATGTCTCTCAACCCGAGCAAGATTTTGAGCCAGTGTCTTTCCACAAGATAGTGGCAGGGAGCGTTGCACTGTTTTTATCCGTCGCAATGATTCTCCTTGTGATTTATGTGTCTTGGAAGCGCTATCCGAGCAGTGTCAAGCAGCTGCAGGAAAACACTTCAGCTGCCCGCAAACGTCGAAAAAAGTCTAGGGAGACTGAACGTACGCTCAGCACCCCCTTGCAGGAGTACTATGTGGACTACAAACCTTCAAGCTCCGAGGCCACAGATGTTCTGGTCAATGGAACAGGGCCATGCACATACTCCATATCCGGTTCCAGAGAATGTGAGGTATGACTCTACACTTCTTGCTACTTCTGTAACCAAAACCTTTCCACTGTTTGGCAATGAAAAAAGAGCTCAGTGTAAATTGCTTTTAGAAAAATGGTGCTGTGATTTTGGTTTTGTCATTTTGTCGATTCCATGTTGGCGGCTAGAAATATTTATAAGAGTGGGATGTCAAATATTTTTAAGGCTACTTGGCTCGGACTGATTTTTTATTGATTTCTGGCAAATGTGTGCATTTTGATTTCAGTATGCTAAAGAATGTGATTTGTTGTATTTTGTTCAGAGTAATTTTGAAGAATACTGCTGTATTTGCAATAAATATATGCTGTCACATCAGCAAATATGGTCACATACACTGTTCACCTGTACACATTTACTTTGTAAACAATGGTTTTTTTGTTTGTTTGTTTGTTTGTTTTTTTATGTTGTGAGTTATGACAGACTTTGTACCTGTGCTGAAAAACAAAATGGAGTTGATACGTCGATATGTCTACAGTGTGTTCAATAGCGGAGTAAATTATCCAAGAAATCGAAAGACTTTGATGCATTCGATCGCATTTGGACAGCGAAGTGGTACAGACATTTGTTATTGGTTCTTATGTTTCTAACCATGGAAGACAAAATTGTACTTCAACCAAACAACTAGATAAAACAGATTGTCATTTTCCCCAAAATGCTAATGGTATTAACTATGAATGGAGCAAGCTTTCATTCACTGTTTGCCTAACTAGCAGTTTTGTGTGAAATATTATTCCCGGACGTTTTGAAAGATCCAGAATTATCATACATTTAGTGAAGGAATGTGATCAGTTAAATAACCAGTATGACAACATACACTTTATAGCCATCTTTACACGGACCAAAAAAAAAACAAAAACAGCACATTGTAAAATAAGTATTCGGTCCGGAATTGAGACCAACTTCATGCCTTTGTGACCAAAGACAGCCGAGGACAACGTTCAGAAGTATTTTATTGAAATCTCAGAGTGTGAACTTAAATGGCTTAAATGGCTTTTATACATGAAACATGATGAAACTTAAATGCAACATGCTAGAGTAACTGACAGAAAATGGCTGACTGGTGATGTAAGCAGAACATAGTCATTTTTTTTAAATCACAGATCTATCGTCAGAGGATCTTCATTGCATAATCTAACATGGAGAACGGGCTGTTATTGTCCGTCTGTTACAGAAGGTTTTTTTTATTTATTTTTATTTATATATATATATATTTTTTTTTTTATTTTTTTTTGGGGGGGGGGGGTCTGAAAGACTGCTGAAAAAGCAGTGTGCCCATTGGCACCAGTGTTATTCATTACTGAAATAAATAATTCAGGTATCATGTAACCCTACATAACTAGTCATGCATATGGACTTCAAACACTCAGCATTGATCAGAGAGCATCTCTCTCTCTCTCTCTCTCTCTTTCTCTCTCTCTCTGTCTGTCAAAAAAGCAAAAACAAAAAAAACAAAAAAAAACACGAACCCGGTTTTTATATAAGCTTCAGTGACTGCTGCGTCTTCTTTCCTGTTTGATCTGTTTTTAATAAGGGTTTTAGATCTTAGCCATCGTACCGATTACATTACCAGAAAGGACAGTGCTTTCCTGTCTTTTTTTTGTTTTTTTTTTTAACTCTAACAAGCTTCCTCAAGAAATGTGAGCCTGCCGATGATGTCTATAACAAGATCATCCTGCCCTCTCGTTTTCAGCAGCTTTTTAGCTGTTGCTGTTTCATCCACGCGCCAAAAAGATGTTTCAAATCCAGACCTTGGAATATTTTGTATTCACCTGCACTAGCAGTGACCCCTGCCTCCCTCTGAGTCTTGGAAATCTGTCAGCTTCTTCCGGGGACGTTAGCATTAGCTGTAGCCAATCCTTCTGGCAATGCCATGACAGAGACACTTGGACACATAAATTGGTCTTGAACCTAAACAGTTCAGGGGGATGAGATGATAGACTGATAGACACGATGAGAGTTCGGTAAACAGGTGAGGGAAATGGGCTGACAGGAAGGGGAAGATGGTCAAGGCCACAGAGAGCTCACAGGCATACAGAATGGCTTACGGACAAAACAAACAAACAAAAATAAAAACCTGATTTTCTTTTCAGAGGGTACAGCAGTGTGTGGTTGACTCGTACAGATTAGGCTCATTTGCTTTGCGATTGAGTCATCTAGATCAGCGGTCCCCAACCCCCGGTCCACGGACCGGTACCAGTCCGTGGGTCATTTGGTACCGGGCCGCACAGAAAGAATAAATAACTTACATTATTTCCGTTTTATTTATGATCTGGATCTGAAAATTGACCGGATTCTCTCCGTCACATCCTTCTACGACTCACTCTTGACGCATGTCGAGACGCTTGTCTCGGTCACGTGATACGTTGAAACCGTACCACAGAGACCAGAGAGCGTTAGGGGGGAGAGACGATGTTACGAGGACGCTGCTAATAAAGTTGCGATTTCACATTGGATTCACGTTTATTATTATATTTTAAAAATACCCCAGTTTTTATGCCGGTCGTATCATTTTATTTTGTTGTATTTATCCGCCACACCTTAAATTCCGGTCCGTGAAAATATTGTCTGATATTAAACCGGTCCGTGGCGCAAAAAAATGTTGGGGACTGCTGATCTAGATGTTCTTCATAGCAGATTTCCACGTCGTGTCTCTGATTCGTCTTGGAGCATCTTCAGGGCCTTCATTTAACAAGTTAGCTTGTTAAATGAGCTACATGAGATGTGAGGTTCCATTAGGTTATTATCGTTCATTTTAACACTGGCACCTTCTCCATCTGACAAATAATGCAATAAGCAAATCACTTACGTTCATAAAACATATACTCCTCGCTTGGTCATGGTAAATGAATTGGCTACATCAAGCATGATACATGTAATTATACCATATGAGTCAGCCAAATTTTATTCAAGGTACGTCAGAGGTCTCCAGAATTATTGGCACCTTTCTCACAAATGACCAGAAATGTGTCATCAGGGGTCAATCAGTCAGCCAAACAAATGAACAGATAAAAAATACATGAATACACGTTTCCAGGAACTATTTCAGACCAATTCTTGGTTGCATCAGCCAGCATGTTCAGAATTGGCCTTTCTAGATAGATCTTTCACCACGATACCGAAACATACTTTTAAATCAACTCAAAAAAAGTTCAGCGATTTTTTTGCTCGTTGTAATGAAGGTGCCGATAATTTTGAAGGATTCCACGGATAGATGCCGGCTGCCGTTTATTCCATGTTGTGACAACAGCATGAAATTAGTCTTTCTAGATGCTCAGATGAAACCTAATCAGCCAATTGCAAGGGGCGTTTTCTGTCTTTCAGTCCATTCCGTTTGTTTACCGCGTCCCCTCTCCGTCTCCTGCGGCGGACATGATGTGGTTCGGCTGCTTCGTGGTGCAGCAGAGTCGAAGTCACCCGGTGATTGATGAGTGCTATTCTCTCTCCTGCGATTCGGTATTCTGCTCACACACCTGACTTGCAGGTCTTTTCACATCACGCTAACGAGCTCGATTCAAACATACGTTTCGGCTTGCTTTCGGCTTTTTTGTCTCGGAAACGCGCGCTCTCTACTCTCGGTCATCTTATCGTGAGTGACAAGACGCGCCGGATAAAGGGTGTTCAGTGAGAGAGAAAAGAGAGAGCGCTTCCTCTGCCCTAACCTTGAGACAAGCTCGCTTGGTAAATCAGATGCTTCAGTAAAACTTGAGCATCTTTGGTTGTTAAATGTAATTCCCGGATACAATGCGGACCGATTTCGAAAAGCAAAGCAATAAAGATGTCCTTATTGATGGAACTGACAATGTCCACGGTTAGGATTTATTGCCCTGTGAATCTCGCAAAGCTGCTTTTGGACCAGTAATGAGGTGTTTGTCATTCGATAGCCCTTGTAGCAGGGCGGTCTTCGGTTCGGTCTGATCAGCAACTCGACAACTCTACGTGTGTTAAAAGCACAGTGGAAAAGGATAATGAGGCGAACTCGTCAGAGAAATGAAGGGGGCTGGGCCGTCGTTCCTGTCATACAGGTCTACATCTTTACTTCCTCCAGCTGCAGGATCCTCCAGCTGCTCTGACGCTTCACTTTCAGACCTTAAATTGTTAGGAACATGAATAATTCATGATGAATTGCTGATTAGCATGCAACTGGATGTGTCAGTATTTTACCTGTTGCCTCAGTTTGTCAGGAAAGTCTCTGGTGGGGGGAAAGGAAATCTACATTTGCTGAAAATAGCTTATTTTTATTCAGATACAAATAATATATTTGTATTATATTTTTTTAATCTAAGTTAAGGAACAAATGTTATTTTAATTTATAAAACCTCCATTTACATATTTAGTCAACTGCATTTATAATAATAATACTATTACTACTACTCATAATAATAATAATAATAATAATAATAATAATAATAATAATTAATAATAATAATAATAATAATAATACTGCTACTACTACTACTACTACTACTACTAATAATAATAATAATAATAATAATAATAATACTACTACTACTACTA
Organism: Ameiurus melas; assembly: GCA_012411365.1. Classification (NCBI taxonomy): domain Eukaryota; kingdom Metazoa; phylum Chordata; class Actinopteri; order Siluriformes; family Ictaluridae; genus Ameiurus; species Ameiurus melas. Next base: position 29,860,984 of record CM022763.1, read on the forward strand.
CTCAAAATAATAATAATAATAATAATAATAATACTACTACTACTACTACTACTAATAATAATAATAATAATAATAATATTAATACTACTACTACTACTACTATTAATAATAATAATAATAATAATAATAATAATAATAATAATAATAATAATAATAATAATAATAATAATAATACTGCTACTACTACTACTACTACTAATACTCAAAATAGTAATAATAATAATAATAATAATAATAATAATAATAATAATAATAATAATAATAATACAAGTTTCTAAAGCTTAGACAGTTGAAACTTGAAACATATTTCATGTGATAAAATCGACCGCTTTTGAGTTGTTTATAAAGGAAAAACTCTGGTTTGGAACAACATTTTAGATCAATGTGAATTTTCTTTTTCTTTTTCTTCATTCATCTTAAGTAAGTGTTTTATCCTGGGTCAGGGTCGCAGTGGATACGATGCCCATCTCAATAAATCACAATAAATCCAGGAGAGATAAATCCAGGTTTTGGGAAGGTTGGAGGAAACCGAAGAACTTGGAGGAAACCCACATGGACATGGAAACATTCTGCACAGACAGTAACCCGTGGTCAGGGTCAAAGCGGGAACCCTGGTGCTGCGTGGCAGCGGTTTATTTATTGCACACATCCACATACGATGTGTGAAGATCTCCTGCCGACATGGTAGTGTGTGTCTACTGACTCAAACCCTCAAACGGTTTTGGAGGCATTCAATATTTATTCTTCTTGCTTGTGAGCAGTTAGGGCAGTTCCATGGCTCTTTGATTGCTCTCTGCATTGTACTCATGTTACAGTCGCATTAAAGGCTTAACTCCTCAGTCCTTAATGCAAGCAGATTTTAGAATGCTCCATTTGCTGGGGGAGACGACAACAAGAACAAAAAAAAAATAAACAAAACAAAACAAATAGTGATCATTTTGTTCCATTTTAACAAAAACGACTCAAATGAGAGATTAATCACCATTAGGCCAAACCCTGCATTTTTTTTTTACATTTATTAAATTGATTTTGTAGCGTTGAGCTGTGTAAATAATGAAAATGGACTAATCCTCTCAACAGGAGAAAGTAATTGTTGAAGATTGTGTGCCACCAATCAGGTTATCAGGTCAGCGACCAGATCATAAAAAATAATAATAATAATAATAATAATAATAATAATAATAATAATAATAATGTAGGAAAAGCAAAGAGAAGATTAAGGGCAGTTTTCCATATGCTCTCTGACCGCAAAAGAGACTTGTTTTGCACCTGAGGATAATTCTGTAAGCTCCTAAACTGTGTCAAGTGCTTGAGAACAAACTAAGAATGCGGGGATGCCACCTGGGTCTCAGTCTTCTGCTGTGAAAAATGGATTTCATATGCATGCCATGTCTTTGTAAAGTGAGCGAAGGAAGATTTCATTATAATGGTACCCCTGTACAGCTTGTATTTTATTACTGAAATATTGGAGCTGAAATAGCTCTTCACCCCTTCCCCGCTGCTGTACGTGTTATAATGGAAAAAAATCTGTATTGAAGAAGACACCAAGGTGAATATATAACAGAAACAGGTAAAAGCGCTGAAAACGAAGGGCAGGTGTGTTTTCTGCAAAGCTGAAGGGTTAGTACAGGGGTTTACGTGTGGAAACGTTGTTTTTACACCTCTGTTTTCAAAACAGTTCCCATCCACATGAACAGCGTTATTGGAAATATGGTCAAGTAGGTGCTGGTAGTACGTCATAAACTCTTATGTCAAGCAAAAGAGCTATGTATTGAGTGACATGGGGAAGAACACTTAACGTGGCCAAAAAAAAAAATGGAAAAATGACACATATGAAAGTTCCTACTCTAGGCGAAACTACTACTTAAAGTTACATGTGAATGCAAAGTGTTTGACCATATCCACATTTTTTTTATTATGGTACCATGAAGTGGTGGATTTAGGTGCAGTAGAGGTCATATCATATTCTTGTACTTCGAAGGTGTACTAACTTTTGAAAATGAACTTTAAAATTCATCCGAAATGGCATTTTTATTGAATAAAGTGCAAAACAAAGAACCAAAGCGTGAAAATAAGAACCATAAATGTAACAATGGACACAAGATAAAAAACAAAACAAAAAACATGCAGAGTGTGAGAGTGGCTGGAGGACACATGACGATACAGGACAACAAGAAAAGCTTGACAATTAGGTGCTGAAAAACTTCTAGAGGGATGCTTATTAGTAGTGATGTATCGTTCATTTTGGACGAATCTTTAATATGACTCAGGAACCACGAGTTGTCTCAGAGAGCGATTCGTTCATTTTTGACCGCGCATGCGCTGCAACATCCCTGTAGGTTCTGTACCGGAAACAGAAAAGATTAGTTCGAGTCTCGAGTCTCACCGCGTTCTGCCTGTGGGGCGGTCACGTGATGAACCGACGACTCGAACCCGAAGGCGAGAGAGATGAACGAATCGTTTCTGTTTCGGGGAACTGACGTGACAAATGTGACGTTGCAAAAGAAAGAACGGATCGGGAGCGTGAAGACCCGGCTAGGCTGTTAATTTATCATTTCTGTTTCTCATGATTTGGCCTTGTCTGCATTAGCCTATAGTTTATTTTTTATTCCAAATGAGATCAACGTTTGTGTAAGTACTAGATGGGTTGGGGAATTGAACATATTGTTCTTCTGCTCTAATATTATGCAAATCATTGTTGTAGCTTGTTACTGTTTAAATCCTGCTCGACATTAGCTGGAATATCTTATTAAGGCAAAGTTAGATACATTTTATTCAAATTAAATTACTTTTGTAATGCAAAACAGTCTTGACAAGATTACACAAAGAAATAAGACTAATTTCCCAGAAACTAGGCTTTTTTTTTGTTTGTTTTTTACTTTTTTTAAATTCCTTCTTTTTTTTGCATTGTAGACAGTAAAGAATGAAAGTGTACGAAAGAGTGAAAAGAAAAAAAACAGAAAACTCTGGTTCATATACCATGAAATGACAACTTAACTGTCCATAACTGTCTGCCAGATCACAGCCACAACTCAGCCATGATGAGTCCTGCATCACATAGACCAGAATTTACAGTACCAGTAGGTTCAACCCTTAGAAAAAAAAAAAATAAACTACTCCTTTATTGACTATCACAAAACAAAAGTTTTAATTCGGCATGTAGCGATGTTTAAACTTCATGGTGTACCTCGATTCTGTAGCGATAGCACAAGCTACTCGTTCTGAATCTGAGCACCCGACGCACTACATACTGACACTGACAACGGCACGATTTTTACTAGTCGGATTAATCCGTGTGTTCAGATCACAGACATCTTTGTGGAATCTGGAGCATGCAGGTATGTGGAAACACTGACGGGTCCGATGCAAAGCCATTACATAACTCCTTGTAGTTAAACCTATTGAGAGAAAATAGCAACACTAGCCAGCCTCATAACTGAAACACTGGCGAATGACTTGCTGACTTTTGGTCAAGGGAACAAGCACAGACAAAAACATTCTTGTTCTTTTATTCTGTCTTAGCGTACTGTATTTAAGCTAACAATCCCGCCATGTGTTATTATATTATGTTAGCTACCAATTTTGAGCCTCATCAATTAGATTTCCCAGGCAGACAAAGCATGGGACTTTACCCAGTGAGCTAGCTAATAAATTTCTGATTTGTCCATCCCTGGGCCCACGATACACTAATCACATGTCTAAACCTGTCCATATTTGGCCTGCTATATGGCAAAAGATTGGAAATTGTTAATGGCAGTTATAAAGATATAAGGGTGATATATAAACAAGTGATAAGAATGCGATTCAGGTAGGACATTCAACGTGGAATATGATTACCATGTGAACTTTTTTTTAAGTTATCATTAATACTGTCCCAATTTTCAAAATGCTGAGACTGTATGAGAGATGGAGCTGTCCTACCCAAGAGGCACACTCCATATGATTTAGTGGCAATTGCACAATTTAATGTCTGCGCACCACATTATTTATTAAGATTATCATAAACTTGTGGCTAGAGAACAACACAAGGGCAGTGCAGGCAGTCACCCTGGAGTGAGCTACTGCCAGTGAGGAGGCAAGACAGCACCGAAAAGTGTGACATCACTTCCTTATACTGTTTTGTTGTTCTGTCCACCCACTGGACACAGCTGGTCAAAGCCTGACCTTCAGAAATGTATCCATTTCAACCCACACAGTAAGAGCTGAAACTCACTTAAAAGCTTCATTTCGTAGCGTTTTTGTTGTTGTTGTTGTTGTTGTTAGCAGGACGGTATATCCTTTAAGACTAAGAAGTGCACTTTATTAAATCAGTTAGCTCAAGTTTTCTGATTTTGAAGCGTTTCATAACAAAAGCAAGAAGCCTTTTTAGAACCCCTTTAAAAACCCTTGCGCTCTGCATCCATTTGGAAGGTCTGAAAAATCTGAACCTGTGTATTATAGGATGGTCGTGCCAGGTTTGCCCACGCAAAAACAGGCATGTACTTGAGCACACTTGGGCGCTTATGCAATCATAGCATTCCCTGCAATTTGGAAGCCAATCACATGGACTCGATTCAACGGAACACAAGGCATACCTCTGGTGAGAGCTCTCGGCTTCAAATTAATTCATCCTGTTTGATCATACAGACCCGAGCTCCAGATTGTGTGTACACGTGGGTTTTGGGACCTGGTGGCCAAGTCAAGTGCTGGTGGACTCTTCCAAATGGACCGAAAGGGTCCTTAATTAGATTCACATTGAAAGCCTGTGGCAAATTCATGGTTTAACCAGTGCCCTTGCTTCTCATCTGGCCAAAAGCAAATGAGAATCTTTTCATGCTAATTCACGCTTGAAGTTGAGTTCCATTTAGTCCCTGTCTTCTACAGTCCTTCAGGGCAATTTTTAGATTTTGAAACATCAAGAAAAGTCAGGGACAATCTATTACTCACATGCTAGTCTATTCTTTAAACATGGTCTATTCTTAATGCAGTATTGTAATATCGTTAGCCATGCTTAAATGCTGAGTAATTGTAATGATTTAAACATTTATCCAAGGGACACAGTGGCTTAGTGGTTTGTGTCACACTTCCAGGTTCTCCAGGGTCGGGGGTTCGATTCATGTCTCCGCCCTGTGTGCATGCACGTTCTCCTTGTGCTTTTGGGGTTTCTTCTGAGTACTCCGGTTTCCTTCTAAAGTCCAAAGACATGCATTGCAGGCTGATTGGCGTCTCTAAATTGTCTAAAGTGTGTGAGTGTGTGCGCAATCGTGCCATGCACCCGCCTTGTGTCCCAAGTCGCCAGGGACACAGGCACCTCACAACTCTGGATGGATGGAAAATGGATGGATGCTTGAACATTTATGTTGATATTTGCCTGTGGAGGGTGCATGGTGGTGCTGGTTGGAGTCGAGAGACTTGTATAATGAATTCAGCCTCCCTTAATGAGGCGTCCTCTCTATTATGTGCTTTTCACTCTATAATTTCTCCCTCCTTCATTCGCTACACATTGCCTTCTCCCACTTATTCTCTTTATACCTGACTTTATTTTTGGCTTCCTCACTTGCACTTCCTCACTGTCTTCTTCTTTTGTTGTCTACCTTTACTTTCATCCATGCTGTAACTCTCATGCCTGCCCCCTTTTCATCCATTTTAGGTCTTATTCTCTCTCACTCGCAATTCATCTTTTGTCTAGTTCTTTCTCCCAAACAACATCTCAGCCCTACTTTCTTTCGGTTTCCTCTGCCTGATAGTCTTTCATTCTCTATCTTTCCCAGTGTCTCTCTTTTGATCCCAAGTGGATGGCTGCTATATGACACAAGGTAATAAACATGCTCTCTGAGCAGCAGCGTGCCAGAATATGTGTCGGTGATGGCACTGTGCATCGCTGACGGAGAGCAAGAAAACATGACAAAAAGCCTAGCTGTGGCTCGAGCGTGAGCGTTTCATTTTTTTTTTCTGACCTGCTGCAGTCAAGATGGTCAAAGGACAGATGGTAGACATGTCTCCATGCCCATGGAGACTAGAATCATGTCACCGCTCTCTTAGGCTGATCGTCCAGCATAGAGTGCTCTTGGTTGTGAAGTTTTATTCATCCAAACACCATCTTTGAAAACTAATGGACATGGACAGGTGACTGGCGGTTGTCCAGAAAATGAATCCCTCACCATGTTTCCCTTATAATAGCACAGTAACTCTTCTTATACTCATCTGTTAATGACACAAAACAAGCCATGGTGTGAAGTCTTGACAGAGTTCCTTTGTAAGCGACGAGGGAGCTGTAGATGTTGACTTTCCAATCTTGAAAGCGTGATTGCAGATTAATGATGCTTTCCTATCATACTACAGTATATCCTATCTGTCTATTCTCAAATAATACAAGTGGGTCTGTTTATTTGTTTATTTATTTATTTTTTTTTGCATAAGCAATTAGTTTTTTTCGTATCTTTAATCGCTCCTCCTCACAGATGATGATCATAAATCAATGAGCCTGTATCAAGCTGTATGACAGTGATCTATAAGGACCACAACCTCTTTTTTTCTCCCGTAACCTTTGCAGAATGAGATATTTCCGAGTGTCAAGGTCGTTTTTTTTTTTTTTTTCTCCCAAGAGGAAGAGAACACAGCCCATGACATATTTATCAAATTTTCTTTCTTTCCTAACTAACCTTTTTTTTAAATCTCTGGCCTCATTCATACTCTGGAGGTTTACAAGAGCAGAGGGATGGATAAGGACCAGGATAACATCTGGGAATTTCTGGATCTGCACAATATAAATGAGCTAGAGTCAAAAATACATCAAATATAACTCTGTTGACAAATTGCATGAAATGGATTCTTTTTGACATTTCTAGAAGAAAGCGCAACAGCTGACCGATATTGCACCCAAGCAAAACGAGAGGAATGGTATGTAGGGCCGGTCTCTGAAGGTGTTCTCTGCTTGGTGGTCATAATAAAATCCTGTCACATTCCACATCACCGTCTGCGGTGTCATGTCTTTCACCTTGGCCTGTCGGGATTTAAAGAACACGGACCAGAATCCCAGCTGGTGTCAGGCTTGTAAAATCATTCTGCAAGTAATGACGGCACCTCTCATTCCCCAGTGGCAGGACAGCACGGTGGATGAGCGAATGGAGTGGCAAATTAGTCCTGATTTCTATTGTCAGTGCAAATCTTGGGTGCCTGTGTGACTCCAAATTAGCATGGACGAGCTTGTTAAAAGATATATAATGCCCTCAAAGGCTTAATTGTCTGCAGCTGCTTTAGGCAGCATCTGACATCTTTATTCTTCAGCCCTCATATTTGGGGAGTCGTTCCTAAATTTAATTAAACATGCTCATACTTTTAGTAAATCAAGCATCAGGCGAGCGAACTATTTAATGTTCCCAACCTCCCGTAATTCATATCTCTTTGAATTTTTAGCTCGAGTCGCCGCTTTGAGCCTGTTGCACTCTACAGATGGCCTATTTTTCCGAGCCGAGGCTGGTTAATGCTCCCGTGGCAAGGCTGTGGAGCAGTAAACAGCCCCTTTACCGCCAGCCCCAGCGGCTTTCCTAAATCAAATGATCCACTTACGGCCTCCCTGGTTCGTACCCTCTGCCTCCCCCAGCGCCCTGCAGCTCTCCGCTGTCATTCTCCCACTGTGTTTTTTTTTTTTTCCCCGCTGCATGACACTTTGAGCTCATTACCAGATCTTCGTATTCGAGATCATCAGTTTCGTATTTTCCTTTCTCACGATACCTCCTGTCAGTGAGTGATGAACATTGATATTTATCATTTGGCAATCCTGTGGGGAAAAATGACTTAAGAATCTTTCATTCAAGTTCAGAGTTGTGCGGTAAAGTGCGAAGAAAGCTAGAGGCCTGAGCTGGGGTTGCATGTTTATTTATCTGTCAAACAGTGATTAAAAATTTTTTTTTTTTTTTTTAAAGTAGTCGATGACTCATCTTTTCCATAGTTCAAACGAAAACTAATTTCCAGGCCTTGCTATTTTTATTTTATTACTGCAGTTAAATACTGATCAACAACAGCAGAGGGCTATCAATTAACCTTCAACTGCCGAACATATACAGGCTAGAAATGACCTTTTGAACCTGATTGAACGAAAACAAATAAATTAGTGCAATAAACTTGCAAAATAATCATTTTCCAGGCTGGTGATGACCAGGTTTGAATTGTCACGTTCAACTCTGACCTCGGTCAGCTGCCATAATTGGATGGGATGCTGATGTGCAACTCGTGGCTCCGAAAGCACGGTTTCTCAGAGCAAGAGACTTCAGAACTCCTGCGCAGACCTCTAAACAAAATCACAAAGGTGATCAAATTCCATTTTCCTAGCATAATTGTAAATTTTTTTTTTTTTTTTTCCCACAGTCCAACTATTTGACATCCCCATAGTCGTGAGTAGTGAATGTATGAGTTGATTCGTTTAAGCAACCCTTAGTTCGAACTCACCACCTGATCGTTAGCTCAGAATCTTCACCATCGCTTGCTCTCAGCTTGTGGAAAGGTTGAGTTGGTGATTCCAGCAGTAATTAATTCAGCAATTACTATAAACCTCAATGTGGCAAAGATTTGCAGTTCACTTGAGCAAGATAAATCGTGTTAAATCGGAGATTATCACTGCTCCGGGTTTGTATTATTCACAAGGACCAGAAGGCCAAGTTTACAATCGTTTTCCTCCTTCCCAAAAGAGGAGGCCTGGTCTGATCTACAAATCAAGTTCCTGTAACATATCCAGAAAAGAAGCGTAATACCAGCTTTGTGCTTTATACTCTCCACCAATTTCTGCGTCTGATAACTTTTTTTGCTAACCTGTCCACCTTTTTTCCTTCTTTTGTTCCCTCCTTCCTCTATCCACTTCACTCTGTTATCTTACCTTCTTTCGCTGCCTCACTCCCTTGTCCTTTACCTTGTATTTGAAAAGAAGATGAGAGGGCAGCACTAAAGTTCAGCAGCACTTCCTTCAAAGTGTCAAATATCAGATCGTTCGAGAAACACTCTCGAACTCCTCATCAAAGCCATCCGTGATCTTTCCAGCACTTATCTTCCTGGTCTGCTGCTAATACATGTTTTTGGGTTTAGTCTTTTCTTCTCTATTCTAACCACCTAAAACTGAAAAGAGCGATATATATATATATATATATATATATATACAGTGAGGGAAAAAGTATTTGATCCCCTGCTGATTTTGTACTAGCTTTATTTGCACAGTGAGAGACAGAATAACAACAAAAAAATCCAGAAAAGCGCATGTCAAAAATGTTATAAATTGATTTGCATGTTAATGAGGGAAATAAGTATTTGACCCCCTCTGCAAAACATGACTTAGTACTTGGTAATGACTTAGTAATTACTTTACTTTTCATTGTTCCTGGCTGAGGGAAGGAGGTTCTCACCCAAGATTTGACGGTACATCACCCCGTCTATCGTCCCTTTGATGCGGTGAAGTTGTCCTGTCCCCTTGTAGCAGAAAAACACCCCCAAAGCATAATGTTTCCACCTCCATGTTTGACGGTGGGGATGGTGTTCTTGGTGTCACTGGCAGCATTCCTCCTCCTCCAAGCACGGCGAGTTGAGTTGATGCCAAAGAGCTCCATTTTGGTCTCATCTGACCACAACACTTTCACCCAGTTGTCCTCTGGTAGTTTTTTTTTGTGACAAATGGCTTCTGTCTAGCCGACCTACCCCGTAGCCCAGACATGTGAAGAATATGAGACGTTGCTATCCCATACAGAGAGTAATCAGTGCTTTCTGTCATATATTCCTGCAGCTCCTTTAATGTTGCTATTGGTCTCTTGTCAGCCTCCCTGGTATGTTTTTGTCTTGTCCTTTTGTATATTATAGAGGGATGTCACTGTGGTGCTCCATTTTCCCCATCTGTTGATGATGGCCTTCACGGTGTTACATGTTTTTGAGAAAAAATAAAATAAAATGTACCCCTCTCCTGATCGATTCCTTCCGACAGCGAGACCTGAATAATTTCATTGATCACAGCTTGCATGATAATTGCTTTTGAAAAAATGAGATCGAATGTGATCGGTTCCTTCTGAACACAGTCACATCCCCAATTACGCAACATTTATTGTCATTTTTCTTTTCTTTTCTTTTTATTATTTATGTGCATTTCTGTTATTCATTATTGAACAATTGTAACTGGTGACAGGTCGCTGTGTTAGACGTGGAATAAAACACTTCAGGACATTTTGACTTCAGAGTGGTTATAGTATCTCAGCCTGGCGTGTTTTACTGCTTACACTTTCAACACCAAGATCAGAGATGTGAAGAGGCATTCAAGTTTAATAGTAACAGCAGTATAACACAGCACTAGAGCTATAAATAATCAGTAAATAATCGCATTTAAATGCATTCATAAATGAAGTGTGACTTGGAAGTAGAATGGGAACAGCAGACCATCGAGGATGGAAGGGAAATGATAAAATTACACATCCAAGTCCGTATTTAAGGCCTTGGTGCTGGCTGGCAATTCTCACATTATTCGTCTCATTAGTTTGGGCTTCCTGCTCCGGTTGCCATGACTACACAGATTAATGCTGACAACCTATGTTTTGGGAGTTCTTATTCTATGGGTGTCTCCGTCTTGCTTTGTCTTTGCTAAATCGTATTCTTTACAGAAGTTCATCCATAGATCCATCTATTTATCCATCCATCCATCCAGTTGACCTGTTTTTATCCATCCATCCATCCATCCATCCATCTATCTTCAACCGCTTACTCCTTTTCAGGGTTGCAGGGAACCTGGAGCCTATCCAAGGGAGCATTGGGCTTAAGGCGGGGCTGTCCCTTTCTAATGTCTTTCAAAACTCTCTTGCTGTATTTATATATATATATATATATATATATATATATATATATATATATATATATATATATATATATATAATCAAGGTCACCCTTGATTGCCTAGCAAGTAACGAACATCAAAAATCACGGGGGGGAATCAAGTTGTAATCTGCATTGCTCCTCCTGGAGTGTGACCTTTTGTTTCATTCGTTTCCAACATTTTATTCAGACACGAGTTGCATTAAAATATGACATTTTGCAGATGTTTCCATTGCTTAGGTTGTTATGTACATAGCCGTTGCTCACTATGTAGCTGCGAGAGACTCAGACACGACTCACGTTTGGGTTTTTACAATCAGAATATTCTGGCAATATTATACAGTCTGTGGTGTGCAGATCCCTCAGTATGCTGAGCATTGTACCATGTTGACAACTTAATTAAGGTCCATACTAGCTAATGTGCAAACATGGAGCTACATCCAACCTGTTTGGCTTTAATAGCTTTCCGAGCTCAATATTGCTGTGACTTTTAGACGAAACATGATAATGAGTAGAGTTATTCGTAATGCCTGGTTTTGCTGGCTTGTAGTGCACTTGTCTAAATGGTTTATCATCTACCTGTCTGTGTGCTAAAAGTGAGCAATGAATCATGTCTGGCAGTTGATGGCCTCTTTTACTCCCAGGCTGAAATCCCAGATCGGCCAATCTGTTGACTGCTCCAGCCTTTCGAACCCTCTGTGGATCCTGAGGTGTTCCATGCTGTAGTCTGTCTCCAACCATCTGCAAGATGAGTGCAAGACTGGCCTTGCTTGTGAATCACGCAGCACGTCATCGGCCATCGTTGAGAGCCCATTTGTCCAGTCTTTGTTAACACTGCAGCACAAGTTTGACCTAAACCTTGGCTCAGATGTGATTCATTTTCTTGCCATTTTTTTTTTTTGTGTGCTTAGTATTTAAGAATACTAGGTTTTCTTTTGACTCAAGGTCATCGTGGGACGTTTCTACCACTCAGCTGTTTTTCTGAATCCTGGCATGCCAAGGAAGATTTGTTTTTATTCTGAGTCATATCACAGCAAGCAGCTGTCGGCAGTCTCTTTTCAGTCCCCTACAGGGAGCAGTATTTTCGAAGTGATCACACCTGACAATGAATGACGGCAACAAGGAAGAGGTGGAAATAAGGTCCAGATCTCTAATTATGAAGCTGCGGTGTTCCAAATCATCTGCACCATTCACGAGATGAGCCGATTCGATGAGCTCCTTGATCACCGTGGGGCAGCAGTGCGTTTTATGAGTGCATTGATTCTCACCCTGTTACGGCTGGTGTTACAAACTTCTCCCCAGTTTCCCTCAATTAGCTCCTTGCCTAGGAGGCCTGTCAATCCCCATCTGCTCCTGTGCCTGTCAGTGGCTCTCATCCACTGAGTGGGCAGAAAATCAAGAGAGAAAAAAAAAGGAGTGAGAGATCTCTGTTTGGAGCCACTGTGGCAGAAAACAAACATGGCTGAATTAACAGTGTTTCCAAACTTGCACTGTGGGGATCGTTTTAGGTTGATCCAGGAGGGCGTATTGTGTGGTTTATGAGGGGAAACCTTCTTACCCCTTACTCTTCTTCAGGCACTACATTTATCAATGCAAACACAAGGGCTTTTTTGAGCGCTGAAGGCAATAGGGAGGCAGCTGCACTCATTGTGACAGGAGCTCCTACTTGAAGCTGGTGCCAATAAGCTGTTGTTGTTGGTTTTTTTTTTTGTTTGTTTTTTCCATTTCCTCAGGGTGAATTATTGTTGATAAGTTGCATTCTGAGAAGGAAATTGTTGCCGAATCCCTTGAGAGCTTGGCATATCCAGCTGGCACAACCATATGGACAGGGGAAGAAGGGACACAAGCTTCCTCATAGGCCTCCATTTTGGTGCCTTTCTGCTCTTGACAGATTTTACCGAGCCTCCATAGCAATCTGTCTGTCTTTCTGTGAAAGGCTCTTATTACACTGCCTGGAGGATATCTTGGAAACATGAAAAGAAGGATGCTATTCCCATTTCATAGGTAAGTCCTATTTTATCTGCGTTGGAGAAAAAAGTCTATAAGGTTTTCGGAGGATGTATGGATGGATAAATTCCTAGTCCGGGCGCTTGTGCGCTGTTTTAACAACCTAAGAAAGAAAAAAGATATGTGTACTTCCTATTGACTTTCATAAAAGAAAAAATATTCATATGAGAATATGACAATATAGAGTCAGCTGCCCAAGGATTCAAGTCCTTGCTTATTTTCCATACTTTCCATATCAATCCACATCATTAACTTGTCTTCATAGCTTAGTGAAACGGGCCTCCGTGCAAGCACAACATGGGATTGGACAAGCACATTGGCCAAGCGTTCACTTGCCCCGTGGACAAGCTAATTAATTTATAATTCATCCATCCCTGAGGATGTCTATTTTTAAGGTTGGTGATGTTGAAGTTTGTCATTTCCACACTCTCTGTTTGCATGTCACAGCTAGGCCAATCCTTTTTTGCCTGCTGTAATTACAAATGGCTGAATGAGCAATAAAACCCTGTGGCTAAGACCCACTAGTGGTCAACTGGTGTACTAAATAAGCCACTGTTCATTTTGCTTTAATTAAGCCCACAATGCGCTTGCTCGCAATGTGATTCTGTTCAGTTCCATTGGTAATAGCGTTGAGCATTTTCTGCTCCCGGGAAACCTTTACAGAATCCCAAATCTAAACTTAAACCGAGGGCAGTAGTGACATGGGAAAATACAGCCACACACCCTTAAAGTCATACCAAGTCCTATCAGCGTGACCACTGGAGTAAAGCAAAAACACAATAAATTCCCAGTACCTATGGTTTGACTTATTTCCCCACTACCCACAACCGATTAGGCACCTACAGAACCCGAACACAGAGCCATTTTACTCAATGTGTATTAGGCGTTGCTTGAATGATGCGATTGCTGGTGAAACCTCATTGCACCGATCTATATGGAGGTCCTAATCTTCAGGGTTGGCCTAGAGGGATCACTATCGGGTTGAGCGGTGGCATACATAGTAAGGGATAAATTCAGGGATGGAGATCCGGAAATGTGCTTAATAAATACATTTATATTGAATTTTGGGTGGAGTCAAAACAGTAAAAGTGGTGCTGAGGTTCATTTCACGTAAGGTCCGCCTGAAATCAATTGGCGTTTCAGTGCTTTGTCTACCTCACCCATAGTGTTATGGACAAGAAATGGTTTTTGGATAGTCTCATTGTGTTTTAGTATTGTGTTCATCCAGGTTAATGCTTTCGACAACACGTATGTCCTGCCCCCGGTGGCAGACATACAACATTGTTTTTGGCATCCGACAGACTATTCATTTTTCCAACCATCTCACGGTTGAGAAAAAAAAAAATGGTCAGAGTGTATTCGTTTGGATGAGTGTGAGATTTGTTCAAGTTTTGTGACAGGCACTTTTTAAAAGAATATTTTTCCCAACTTAAAGCTGTTAAATACTGGAATGTCATTACCTCAGACTGATCGAGAACGTGAGTCTGTCTTTATATGCTGTCAGCGCTAACAACATTGCCATCTAAAGTCACAATAACAGCATGGGTATCCTTACCAGCCCCCCTGGTGAGAGAAAACAAGCCAAGTTTATACCAGTGAGCATGAATGACTCATTTGGTGGTCACCATGACCGTATGCTCACATTGACGGCGAAGCTGTGGGCGCTGATCTCTGTGGAGATGTTCTCTTAGCTGTTTCTGACACTCTCAGATCTTGATCCTCATCACTCATGCCTCTAGGTAAATCTCGTTTGTTTGTGACTCTACTCCCCCAACAACCATCTCGACTTCATCCTTTCAGCCTCCCAGAGTTATAAATAAATCCCCACCACATTAACATCTGTGTCAGAGTAAAGCAGCAGCCTTCACTGTGTGTTCAAACGCCTGCCAGATCACTCCAGAGGCCTGAAGATCCAGGATCCACTGAGGGAATGAATGCGTTTGCTCTTTACGGCACAGTTCACCAAAGCCATTATCCATCTACAAGTCAGATGAAAAAAGCAAGTTGAGAGAGAGTGTGTGTTTGTGCATGAGGAAAAGAATGGTAGTCAGAATAAAATGACGCCTGGCAACGGTTGGTTTTTTTTTTTTTTTCTTCTCCTTCTCCAGATGACATAAAATATGACAAAACATTTTGGCAAAATAAGACTATTACTCTTCACATTCTTCTCGTTTTTATTTAATGTGTAACTGAGACATGCTGTTTCTGAACACTAGGCAAGAACGTTCTAAGCAAAAACAGTTTTTCTTTTGTAATGTGACACGTTATAGTAATACATCCCCTCGAAACGCAGGGAATTTTGCATACTAACTAGACAAAGGCTATGGGGTCTCTTGCAAGACCCCATAGCCTTTTATAAGGAGATCAAAATGTTCCGCAAACAGGAAACAGGAAACAACTAAATTAATCCAAAGCAACATGTTTATTGTAAAGTGATCAAGTCACATAACAGTAGATGCCTCAAGCTGGCTTATTTACATAACGATAAACTTTGGTTCCATGTAACACTGGTTCTGTTAACCTCTAAGTAATGTGAAAAACATGAAGTTCTACTTGTGCGCCTGCTCGCAAAAGCTGTGATCTTCCACCATTCAACACTTGCAAAACTTCTTGTCAAGCCAGCAGAGGTTCCAACTGACAAGGAACCCTGATGGTTATCTAGAGCTCATAGAACCACAATTTCATATTGTAACTAGTGTTCTATTTCTCTCCAGCAAAACACCCAGATAACCTATGACAACAATGTTAGCCTAGGACTACCCTGAAAGGTGCTCTGAGAGGACCACTGGGAAACTATAGGCCATGTTGATGACGTCCACCATTCAGTAGGCTAGACAATATTTACACAAAGGAAGCCCATGTGTCTTACCTCCTGAGCAAATGAACAGTTAGTTTGATTGGATGGCCTTCCAGTTGAATTAACACCATTCAGTGCATGATGAGAGGTCAAAGACTGCTTCACCAAGTTGAGTGATATGAGACACCCATTTCAAGTCAGGATCAGTTATATGTTCATAAGAGGGTTTAAAAATGAAAGGGGCATGCCGGGGCCCAAGGGGACATTACAAAGGCAGTAATACATCTATGGGACCCTAGGAGATGCAATCAATGGTGGTATGGTGTGCTGAGATACCAGCAACATCTTTAGTGTAGGTGGAGACTTGCAACATTTTTGCAGTCCATGAGGAATAGTCAAGATGCTAAGAATTGGGCAATGGACCAGGTCCATAGGTCTTAAGGGTATACAAGGGTATACATTTCCCGTGCTGCTACTGGAGATTCAGCGTGATAAGCCAGACCCAGAGGCACAAGTGACCTGGCTGTGGGTGCAAAATCTTGCCATCATATTGAGACAGCAGATTTCCTCTGGGAGATAACAAGCTTTCAGTTTGTTTCCGACAACTACTGAAAATAGCAGTAGTAACTAAGGTCTTACCTGCTATTTCAATGTAGAAATGCAGTCCTGTAATGCTCAGGTGTCCAACCGTGGTGTTGGAGAAGCAGATTTTAGTGATTAATGTTCACTTTAACTCTGGAAGAGCTGTTAATTATCTTAGTATTTGAATCATGTGTGTTGGGGACATGGAAAAATACTCAAACGTGCAGGACATTTGAAAGGTTCTCAGGATAAGAGTTGGAAATCTGTGTTGTACAATGCGGTTAGGAGAGGAAAGGCATATAACCAGTCGTATAATCGTGTAACGTGAAACCTTGGCCCTATTGAACGGGTCTACCTGCGTCTCACCAGACACCACTCCCCTGGATCCTCCACAGTACCGTGCAGCCACGACTGATGGATTCCTATAAGTGAGACCGAGTGTGAATCGGCCCACTTGAGGAGACTTAGTTCAAGGCAAAGAGAGCCACTCAACCTCATCCCATCCTCATTTCATATATAGCTGACTCATGTGGCTCAACGTGGAGCACATGGCAACATCTCAGAACCAACAATAAGATCTTCAGGGCCAGATAAGAAGCCCTCAATTCCAGCTAGCTAATGTGTTCTGAACCCAGTTACCTCCCATAGCTGCCCAGCCAATAAGGACGGCATCCAGTGGGGTTATTAGTGGTTAATAACAAGCAGTAAAGAAAAATGTTTACCTCTGAAGCAGAAAGGGTTGCTTGCATTCGAAAGTGCAAGAAGAGCGACATTATGCTGATTTCTAAAGGATCAGAATTTAACACGGAACTCTTTAACATGGAAGATTGCCCGTATCGATGACGTTCTGCCTCCACTGATTCGGCAACACTTGGTGTCTACTGTCCTACATCTCAGTAAGCTCGTTTGGATTCACAGCCACAGTCCGTTCTTCCTAAGCTGAACAAATCCCTCTTATTTCCCTGAAAATTGCCTGGAGTGAGCGAGTGCAGAAGTGCTGCTGCTGGATGGGAGATCTTATTTGTCTTTTCTCTGTGGAAAGGAGTTGTATTCCGTAAGAAGACTTAATAGAATAATTGTTTTGGTTTTTTTTCTCTCAATACATTGATTTTATTTTTTTATTCCCTTTTTGAATTTTTTTGCTCAGCTAGCTGTGTCATTACTGGGAATTGAAGGAGCCCATGACTATGCATTTCCTTCATTCGTGTTTGAGTTCAGGTTTGGGTTTGTGTTCAGAAATGGAACGGCTTCCTTCCAAAATCAACATTTTCCTACGGTTTCTGTGTGTCTCTGCTCCCGAAGTGTGTCTAGAAATAAACAGGTTCAGAGCCCAGCACAAACACAAGCGTTTGCACAGGACTGAATCCAAAGCAACATCTTTTTCTTTTTTTTTCCCAACACAAAGCCTCTTAAAATGTCCTTTACGGTGAGTTTGGAGCAACTTGGACCTGAGCAGCAGGAGGAAGAATGCTGAGGTAAAACCACTCTCTCCGTCACAGCACGAGTTGGAATTGTATCCGGGAATGTTGACACTGTGTGTCCAAAAGTATACAAACAGAAATTCATAGCTGATTCTTTGTGAAAGAGAAGCTGTAGGGGTGCGTGGTGTTTTAGCCATTCTTCATGCCACCATGCATCATGCTAGCTCTGAATCAGCTAGGTCTCATCAAGCCTGGTACTCACCAAGAAAAAGCTCCTCTGGAGCTGAAGTCCATCGACTGGCTCTCTGACTGACAGATATCAGCATTGATCGATGCCGCATGTGGCCACTCTTTATTGCCTGCAGATCTCCTGAAGCACAAGGCTAATTAAATGTGTGCTAACATGTCAATGACAGAAGCCGCATGCCACAGAACAAATATATACCTGATAGAGGGATGATCATGGTGTAGAACCGACAGCAAGTATCTGTAGGAAAAGATCTAAGGGGAGTGTGTACTGTATACACAGCCTACGAAGGCGCATTCTTTATAGTTTATTACACAGTTGAGATCTATACATATTTATAGTATATTAAAGTAATATCTCTGAGTGGTTCAGGCGAAAAAGCTCAAAAAGCATACAACATATATCATGAACATATCGTCCCTGGTCAGGATCTTGGTGATTGGATCATGGGAAAACTTGTGGGTTAGGTGGGAATACACAATGAATGGGATGCCTGTATAACGCAGCGCACCATGCACACACACACACACACACACACACACACACACACACACACCTCATTATTGGCCTTCTTTATTGCTCTAAATAACCATTACATTACATAATTATACCACATTAGTTTATTATTACACTCACATGCCTATTAGTTTGTTTGTTGAGTCCAAATCAGAGCTAAATTAATAGTTTCAGTTCATTTGTTATTTGGCTTGATTTCACATTGCACATAATTAAATGAACAAGGAAAAAAAAGAAAACATTAGCTGAGGGGTGTATTCGGGTGCTAGCTTATTCGTTTCTTTCTTTAATTGGTTTAATGGCAAAAAAAAAAAAAGGTAAACAGAGCTTTACTAAGTGCTCACAGAGACAAAAATCACCTGAGGCGTGCTTCACGAAGCCGGTTTCGGTGGCTAGACCCAGGTAAGTTTGAGCAAACTCTGGTTTTTCGGTCTTCGACAAAGCGGATTGTTTTTTGTTTTTTTTGTTTTTTTAGCAGGTTTCATCTCCATGGTAACTTACGCGCCTGAGCAGGTGTTTATTCCGGGTAAGAAAACTCAACCCCAACTGGGACCGATCAGCTGTGAGTAAAGTGATACAAATCTGACGCATGCAAGCTAACCCTTTAATGTTCGTGCTGGCTTTCCCCGACGACCATCTGTACGAAAGATATGGATTTTGGGACAGATGGTATAGTTTATCTCTGCCGGCTTTTGGTTTTGTCTACTGGATCCAGGGCTATCTAAATAATTAGATAATTGCTGTGTACAAATAACTACTATATCACAACCCGCGTTCTCTGACCAGAGTGTGCTTGAAGTCTAAGCTTTATTTTGTATTTTCTCTGCCTGGAAAAAAACAAAAAACAACAACAACAACAACAACAACAACCCTGGTATTCATTTAAGAGTAAAATGCATCCTATCAGTAAAGAAAGCCTGAGATGTGTTAACGTATTTCGGAATGGCTCAGAGCATGTTGTCTCAGATTAACTATTGAAAATGCGTATTTCTTTTAAGTGATTTACATTTTAGAGTTGCACAGGATAAATGGCACTACAATCATGGGATCACTGCTAACAGCTAAGGGGTTAGAGACATGACACATATTAGTTTTGGTGTCTTGTTCTTCATAGCATGGGTCAGCACACAGGCAGGAACGTACACAGAAGATTACGCCGTGATTGGATAAACAGGCCCGGAGTCAAGATCAGGACGGGGACGGGTCGGATTAGCAAATAAGTTCCTGCCTTGCATGGAATAAATGCAATAAAGACACAGGGACACATGTGGGGTTTAAATACACGAACCCATGGAGCACAAAAGAGAATACGGCATCGAGTAAAAACTAGCGTATGTTTCGGAACCAACAATTTGTCTAGCTAGCAACGTAAAGGCAGAATGTCTGTGTAAACAAGACCGAACGATCAGAAAGGTCCCTTTGTTGCCTCGGTGGATTCGTAAGAAAAGCCCGAATTCGACCGCAGAAACGGCTAAAAACGCTAATTTCGCTTAGCATCGATCGCTAGCAAACTTCCACAGGTTTTGTTGTATTGAGAAATACTGACATTGTTTCGCAATTAAGAGTTCTCCGGAAATGTTCCATCCTAAAGTGGTGATTAATGGGACAGCAGGCTGGTTAGAGACAATATTGTTTCGAATGCAACCGTATTTGTAAGTAGCATTCGTGACAGGTTCTGACCGGTTCTGTCTGGATCCAAGCATCTTACTAAGAGTTAGTCTTACTTTTAAAACTTGCATTTAAATCTACCCATATATAAATTAATTATATATATATATATATATATATATATTTTAAAAATGTTACTTTAAATCTATGGTAATTAGAGCGAATAATCAATCTTTGGCGTTTATGTAAAAGCATTGGTTTTTTAGGCAGAGCTTTGTGCTGTGTGGCTAATGCTGCTAATCTCTCATGAATGTCTAGTCAGAGAACGGAGCCTGTGTTTCACACATTTACTGTGCCGGAGGTCAGGGTTGAATGATGATGGCCATGCTGAAAACTAAACGCGCATTTTAAGTAAGAGGAAATTGAATTTGTTTATGTAAAAACAAAAAAAAAAAACCTCTTTATGTTTACCCAGCACGCTAGCTGTTGTTTAGCCGTCAGCTTCCCATAAACACCAGATCAGCGTAGCTCTCAGTGATGTGTCTGGGGTTTTATATCTGTTGAAGTACGGGTGGGTGATTTCAGCATCACATAAACGTCTAGGCTATTTTCATCATTATTTATGGATAAGATTTTACTATCTAGAGAAGCTTCTTTACGAGTTCCAGGAGATCCTGTTTTCCAGAATACTGTAGATCATAAATGAATAATCAACTACCGTCGTGGTCATGTAAAAGTCAGGCTTTATATGAGCCAGCTATGAAAGTGTGCTTAAGTTGTAGGTGACCAATCAGAGCAGGGCGTGAAATGAAGAGATGTTGTTGTGGGGGTTATAAAAAGTCTAAATTATACAGGAGCGTGTTTCATCAGAAGGATTGAACATCTTTTATTGAAAAGAATTTGGGACGGATTATGCTTCATATGATTGGTATGTAAGTTATTCACAAGAAGAGAAGAAGTTAAGAGAATAGAAAGAAAAGAAGAGGAAAAGAAGAGAGGTCTAAACAAAATACTGGAGGAAATATTTAAAAAAAAAAAAAAAAAAAAACTTTGTCTGCCAGTCCGACAGAGTCGACCAGAGCCTCGGGAACTCTGAATGATTTAACAACAACACAGCATAATTCGACACAAAGAGAAAGAAAGAAAGAAAGAAAGAAAGAAAGAAAGAAAGAAATATGAAATGAAGAATCGAAAAAGAAAGTGATTAAGAGAGAAATATGAAAAATTGGACAGGAAAGAAAGAGAGAAGAAAGAGAGATGAAAGAAAAATAGATGAATAAATAAATAGATGAAGGAAAGAAAATAAGAAAGATAGAAAGGAAGATGAATGGAAGCATATAATAAAGAGATTAAAGAAAGAAAGAAAAAAAGATGAAAGGAAGTAAATAATAAATAGAAGAAAGAAAGAAAGAAAGAAAGAAAGAAAGAAAGAAAGAAAGAAAGAAGGAAAGAAAGAAAGAAAGAAAGAAAGAAAGAAAGAAAGAAGGCTAGAAAAAGAGGGTATGAGAGAAATATGAAAGATTGGACAGGAAAGGAAAGAAAGAAAGAAGAAAAGAAAGAAAGAAAGAAAGAAAGAAAGAAAAAAAGAAAAGAAAAGAAAGAAAGAAAAAAATAGAAAGAAAAAAAGAAAGAAAGAAAGAAAGAAAGAAAAAAATAGAAAGAAAGAAAGAAAGAAAGAAAGAAAGAAAAAATAGAAAGAAAGAAAGAAAGAAAGAAAGAAGAAAGAAAGAAAGAAAGAAAGAAAGAAAGAAAGAAAAAAATAGAAAGAAAGAAAGAAAGAAAGAAAGAAAGAAAGAGAGATAAAAAAAGATAAAAAAAGATAAAAAAGAAAAATATGAAAAATAGTCATTCTTTGCACAGACACACACACACACCCCCACACACACACACCCCACACACACACACACACACACACACACACACTCACACACACACTCACACACACACACACACACAGTGTATTTTCACAAATCATTAAATAATGTTTCTGCTACAGATTGGAAAAATGCTGTGCGTGCGTGTGTGTGTGTGTGCGTGTGTGTGTGTGTGCGTGTGTGTGTGCGTGTGTGTGTGCGTGCGTGTGTGTGCGTGTGTGTGTATGTGTATGTTCGACAGGACCAGCGCACTGCATGACCTTCTGTTCTTGTTTTATATCATTTTTTTGAATTGATCAGCTGAAACCGCAGTCTTCATTACCGATATTAAAGAAAGACGGCCTGCTGATGAACCCTAATCCTTCAGAACCTTCCGGGCACAGTGCTGTTATCACAGACACCGCTGTGTCTGTGTCCTGGTTTCGAGATAAAAGTCTGTGATGTTTATAACGCACTGTAACACATCCGTCCACTGCATTAGAGACGGGTCTTCATATACATCCAGCACCATGTCCTCCTCGAACGTCCCGGCGTATCAACACGTAGCAGCACATTTTTAAAAAAATAGATGAAAGGTTGGGTTTTAAAACTATTGGCACCCCAGGCAAGAAAGAAAGATAACAAAATATTTCTTAAATGGCTTAAAGCGGTTTCGAAATTATTGGCACCCCACAATTAACAGCATCATCCTGAGATGTCTGACACGGTTAGCAGAATCCTGTCCCTGCAGCGACTCATACATCATACAGTGTCAAGACCTTTATTTAGCATGTTCTGTCATTAAGAACCGTGATCAAGGGCTCAATAGCAGTCCTGCCGTTTCAACTTCCACCCTTCCATTTACGATGAGAACTCCAACAATTCCTGTCTAGACGTTAGAGATAGGGAAATAAACTCTTGTATTACCCCGAGGCCTCCAGGTTGTGATGTTGTTGCTGCACCTCACTGGCTGTGCTAGCACTTGCAGGACGTCTTGTCTTTTTTTTGAGTGTTTGGGGCATTAACTGAGGAGCCAGTACAAGACTGAATGTAACTACATAAATAAGTGAATATATAAATAAATAAAGGGTGCTGAGATTTAGGGGGCAGGCTCTGACATGAGAGTCCTAATGAAACAAGCACAGCACGGCTCTGGAGCTCGAGCCCTGGACCCACAATTGACGAGCTGTCCACATCGGAGCGTAATTTAAAGACCTTCCCCGAGAGGGCCTGGCTGAGTTATAACTGCCCCCTCTCTCCCTGTCCTCATCACCATCTCTCCCTATTCTTCATTCCTACTCCTTAGACATCCTCAATCCTTTCGATCCCCGAGTCTCTCTCTCTGTCTGCTTCGGTCAAATCTGTCCCATCTGGTTTCCTCTCCCAGTTCACTCATCCATCTCAGGTTGTTTTCAAACTGTATATTTTTCCACCCTGTACCTATCCTTCTTCCATCCCTCTGCTGCTCTCTGTCACCTCCCTGTTCACCTTTCCTCTGCTCCATTTGTCTCTGAAACTGCATGCCACCATCTCTCCTCCTCGTCCTTCACCTGTCTATCTACTTCTCTCACTTTTATCACCCTCCCATAGCTGAGGCCTGCCTCGACATTTCTTGCGAGTCTCAACATAAACTGTACACTCACCGAAGAAAAACGGGGGGGAAATGAAGTCTGTTTTATACTGGTTGTGCAAATACAGAGTCACAGCCTTACAGGTTACATAACAGTGTTACAGAACACAGCGGCAGAGGAAACAGTGTTACAGGACACAGCATTACAGAACAGAGCGTTACAGAACAGAACGTTACAGAACAGAACGTTACAGAACAGAGCGTTACAGAACAGAGCGTTACAGAACAGAACGTTACAGAACAGAGTGTTACAGAACAGAGCGTTACAGAACAGAACATTACAGAACAGAGTGTTACAGAACAGAACATTACAGAACAGAGTGTTACAGAACAGAGTGTTACAGAACAGAGCGTTACAGAACAGAACGTTACAGAACAGAACGTTACAGAACAGAGCGTTACAGAACAGAGCGTTACAGAACAGAACGTTACAGAACAGAACGTTACAGAACAGAGCGTTACAGAACAGAACGTTACAGAACAGAGCGTTACAGAACAGAGCGTTACAGAACAGAGCGTTACAGAACAGAACGTTACAGAACAGAACGTTACAGAACAGAGCGTTACAGAACAGAACGTTACAGAACAGAACGTTACAGAACAGAGCGTTACAGAACAGAGCGTTACAGAACAGAACGTTACAGAACAGAACGTTACAGAACAGAGCGTTACAGAACAGAGCGTTACAGAACAGAACGTTACAGAACAGAACGTTACAGAACAGAACGTTACAGAACAGAGCGTTACAGAACAGAGCGTTACAGAACAGAGCGTTACAGAACAGAGCGTTACAGAACAGAACGTTACAGAACAGAGCGTTACAGAACAGAGCGTTCCAGAACAGAGCGTTACAGAACAGAACATTACAGAACAGAGCGTTACAGAACAGAGCGTTACAGAACAGAGCGTTACAGAACAGAGCGTTACAGAACAGAGCGTTACAGAACAGAGCGTTACAGAACAGAGCGTTACAGAACAGAACGTTACAGAACAGAGCGTTACAGAACAGAGCGTTCCAGAACAGAGCGTTACAGAACAGAGCGTTACAGAACAGAGCGTTACAGAACAGAACGTTACAGAACAGAGCGTTACAGAACAGAACGTTACAGAACAGAACGTTACAGAACAGAGCGTTACAGAACAGAGCGTTACAGAACAGAACGTTACAGAACAGAACGTTACAGAACAGAGCGTTACAGAACAGAACGTTACAGAACAGAGCGTTACAGAACAGAGCGTTACAGAACAGAGCGTTACAGAACAGAGCGTTACAGAACAGAGCGTTACAGAACAGAGCGTTACAGAACAGAACGTTACAGAACAGAACGTTACAGAACAGAGCGTTACAGAACAGAGCGTTCCAGAACAGAGCGTTACAGAACAGAACGTTACAGAACAGAGCGTTACAGAACAGAGCGTTACAGAACAGAGCGTTACAGAACAGAGCGTTACAGAACAGAGCGTTCCAGAACAGAGCGTTACAGAACAGAACATTACAGGACAGAACATTCCAGAAGAGCATTACAGGACACAGCGTTCCAGAACAGAGTATTACAGAACAATTATAGGACATGGTGTTGTAGGAAACACAACAATATGGACACAGCTTTAAGACCCACCTTTAAAGGCTTGCAGCATTTCAGGACACAGTGTTCCAGAACACATCGTTATAGGACAGTGTTACAAACAATACCTTCCGAGTTTCTTTCATTGTCCAACTACCCTCACACCTAGGACCTTAAAAATCCATTATTACCTTTTGTTTTTTAATCTGTCCATTTCACCCTTTCATAGAGAAAGAAAGAAAAAAAGAAAGAAAGCATCAAACAGCTTTAGCGGTGTATGAGCTCTATAATAGCTCATACATTTTTCAAAGCTTGTAATTAATGAAGAACTCCCAGGCGCTGTCTTGTGGAGCTGTTTTTATGCGCTGATACTTGTGAATGTTTTCCTGATCTGGCTCTATCCGGCAGCCTGTGATGGGCATTGTGGGAATTTCCACAAAAAAAAAAACAAAAAAAAAAAACAACAAAAGGTTGTTTCTACATTTGTTTCATGCATTCTATCCATGCATTGCTGCTGGATTTAACTGAAATGCACTACTTTATAGATGAGCTGAAGATAAAGACAAACATGTGGGATGAGAGAGAAAGAGAGAGAGAGAGAGAGAGAGAGAGAGAGCACTTGAAGTGCACTATTCATGGAAACACTATAATCTGAAATTAGGCTCGACTTGTACACGGCCAATAAATTATTAGCTGGATGAAATCCGTCACCAGGCAACGAGAAATGCAGATAGCCTTCGTTCTCTCTCGTCTATAATCTCGAGCTCCGTATTACAGAGATAAGAACCCTCGAGTGTCCCGACTCATCTCTCCGTTGTGTTTTGTGCTTCTCCTTGAAGTGTGATAGAGAGCTTGTCACTGTGGAAAGTTCAGGATTCAAAGTGCAGGAGTTGGGGAGAGAGAGAGATAGGGAGAGAGAGAGAGAAGGAAGGTCAGAAAAATGGAGGTGGACTTCACACTACTCTTCTCCTCTGAGATATATATATATATATATATATATATATATATATATATATATATATATATATAACCTGGAGGAGGAAGGAGTATTACAGAGATGGTGTGTGTCAGTAGGTGGGTGTGTGTGTGGGTGGGTGTGTGTGGGTGTGTGTGGGTGGGTGTGGGTGTGTGCATGCATCCACTAGGAATGTAACAATTCCCTGATAACACAAGCAACAGTCCCAATATTCAATATATGGTTGCACTGATTCAGTATGGCCAGTGTCAGGTAAACGTCAAGGGGCGTGGCCTCTGTGTCTGACAGGTCCAATGAAGCAGGCGTGGTTTATATGCTTGCCAGATCCAATACACCCATTAGTGAAGCCCCTGTGACAGTGCAGGAGGTGGAGCCTATGTGATTGTCAATCATAGTGTTGGAGGTGTGGCCTTTGTGAGTGTCAGTTCCACTAAAGGAGGTGTGGCCTTTGTACCATTAGTCACAGTGAAGGAACGGTGGCGTTTGTGCCATTAGACCAAGTGAAGGAGGTGTGGCCTTTGTGACAAAACAAAGGAGATGTAGCCTTTGTGCTATTAGACCAAGTGAAGGAGGTGTGGCCTCCCACTGAAGGAGGCGTGGCCTCCTTTAATCCCAGTAAATTCGATGTGGCCTATACGGCTTTCAGTCCCAACGAAGGTGTGTTTATTTGTGCCTGTCAGATACAATGCAAGCAATGATGCCCTTGTGACAATTAATCCTATGACAGGAGGCGTGGCCTATGTGACTGTCGATCCTAGGGCAGGAGGTATGGCCTTTGTTAGTATCAGTAATGTTAATCCCGTTGATTAACAGCTCTGTGCTGTCAGTAAATGACAAGTCGAGGAGGTGTGGCGTCTGCGCCACTAGACCCAGTGAAGCAGGTGTGGTTTATTTGTCTCCATAGTATCCACATGTTCCTTCAGACAGCTGTCTAATGTGTACATACCGCTCATTTGCATATTGCTCATGGTACGTATTAACATTGCACACGAGACCGTAATAACGAATAGCTCGTAATCGCCGCGCATCCTCAAAGCAGTGGAGGAGATTTACAGCTTCGGCTATGTGATCTCACATCTTTATAAAAAGAAATGAATCATTTGTGCTTGCACATATAATATATGTTTGGATTCATTTATACTTCCATGGAAAAGTATCACTCCGGAAACGACAGAAACATTGAGCTGGAATCACGCTTCATGAGAACATCGACTGTGTTCAAATTCCGAACACTTACATACAAGATGGCATATAAGAAGCTTTAAGGGTCAGTATATGATTATTCCTCTTTTGTTCACTGACACTGGTCTTTAACCCTGAGTAAATCTCACAGCCTTGGTTTCTGCTGAATAAAGGCTTTTCGTAGTGAAACTGTGGATTTGCCCTTTACAGGGAAAAAGCTCTTATTTTGTGTAACAAGACCAGAATCAGTGATTAAGGGCTGCTCTGTGTATTCTGCATTGCCTAGATCTACCGCGTGTAGTCGACTGCAGTGGCGTATTGAGATGCAGAGGTGGAATTTCACTGAAATGAGGCCATGTGCTAAGCTAATCAACCTGTTTTATTTGGCAGGGATAGGACTCGATAGTAAACACGGCACAGTAATTTCATTCAGATTTCATCATGTTCCTTTCGGCAGATTGATCGCTTCAATCAGGGAGTTTACAAAATCACTACGCCATCTTTTTTTTTTAATTTTTTCCACACATAGTTATTATTAAGCACATTTCTGATCTCTTTATACGAGGAACGATCCGAATCAGGTATATTCCCTTTACGTGGCATCAAACTACACGTATAAACGTATAAATAGGCAATACGTTTGAAATCGGAAGTCACCTTAAAATATGCTTCAAACAGGTTATCGAATACAACCACTTTCAGACTGTTGACCTTGCTGTGACCTTGACCCTGTTTGGATTCATTCCAAAATTCGAATCAGTTCCAAAATCTAAACCGCTGGTTGCAAACTTAATTCCCTGTCTGTCCTACAAACATTCAACAACTCGTTCTTGAAATATCGTGTTAATGGGAATCTCGGATGGACCCACTGACCGATGGCAAAAAAAAATGAGCCAGAATCCAGGCCTTGAGTCCCTGAATGTGAAAATGTAAGTAACATCTATGTCTGACAAACAGGAAGGAAGCTATCGAGGAAAAACTCTGTCCTGTTTGGATCGAGCTGCATGGATGTTGACACCATGGGCGTAACCACACATTCTTTGGAAGGGTCGTGTCCCTCCAATGTTGAGGAAATACCAATCTGTCCCCCCCAATATACAGTAGAAAATATTTTCTATATGTCCCCCTTTAATGAACCCTGCCAACGGATCTGTCTTTTCTTCATCTATTCTATTAATTTATGTCTATTCCTTTTTTTAATATATATTTCCGTTTGTTGAGGAAAATAGGTGTCTCCCCCCCCCTCCAGTTGTACACTTGGTTGCGCCCATACTCATCGCAAGTTCGTTGATATATTTTAGCCGCTCAGTCTGTAAGAAATGGAGACCGCAGCCAAGCGTAGAAAAGTGCAGCAGAACATACGAGCTTTTTGTCAGACAGTCAGTAACTAGTTACCTAAAGAGTAGGTCACCTTAGCTTAGCATAGAAGGCATCATACCATGGCTTGGTTTGATCTTAAGAACGTCAATCAACTGTTGATATCTGCACACGCACGAAGTAGACTAGGCTAACGTCAGTTCCAGTTTTTGACCATTAAAGTTACATTCCCTTGCTTATATCCTCCCACCGAGTTCGTTATGAACCCCATCACGTTGTGACAGACTGTTATCAATGCGAGTGAAAGTGAGGAAAGTTGCACAGCATTTCGTTCCTTTACACTACATTTGGGCTAAGGACGATTAACTGGACCCCCGCCAATGTCCATACCATGGATACGCCCTTGGTTGACACATACAGCAACCCGCAGCAAACAAATCGACCGTTCATTTTCAATTAGAGCCGGCCACTTCCAGTGACATGAGCAACAACGACTATTGCTGACTAGATGTGGGCGTGTCCAGTTGAGAAAATTTTAAATGTATGCGCATTTCGAGCAACTCGGTGCAACAAATATCAAGAGCACACACTGCTTCTCCTTCATCTCATCAGATATGACCCATCACCATGAATACGCTGGTGAGTTTACAGCAGTAGTATGTACGTACTGTAAAACCCTATATATAAATACAGTATATAACCATATAAGGGTTCTACAGACGGAAAGGGTCTTGTGAAGCTATGAACATAACCAACACAGCCTTAAGCGAAATAAAATATTTAGATTGTTCTGCATATTGTTCATAATGACATTTTTGGCCACCTTTTATTATCATAGTTATCAGATTCCGCCCAAATTAGTTGCGCTGATTGAATTACAATGTCGTCGCCAATCCCGGTCACAATGCTAGCTCATAGAAGACAAAATAAATAAGTATGGCAATGTGGGGGGTCGGTGGGGGGCACTATGACCCTACGACTCTGTCATGGGCTACACACTCAGTAGCTTGAATGTTAATTAAGAACTGAGTGTGTTTCAGTGTTACTGAACCTCTAAGGTGCTCCTGTCCTGGTTACGTGGTTACACTTGGATACATATTCGGTGTAGTCGAAAGCCGAAACACCGCCCGAGCTCCACTCGTTCACAAGCGTCACACTTTATATCTGAGAACTTGATGAGAAAGCTGTTTGCTCAGAATAGCCCGAAACTATCGGTTCCATTTGTTCTCATTGCTTTCCTAAATCATATTCTATTTCCTCCTCTGCAGCTGATCAATATCCGGGTTGATGAAATATCGGGATGTGTGTCTCATGTTGGTGGATGACTCTGAAACGGAGCGTGCACTGCTGTACCTTTTTAATTCTCCGCTTTTCACACATGGAGGACTCTTTCATTACCATAATCTCCATCACGGCGAAGTTATGATTCCGGGAGAAAATCCGAGCGCTGGTGTGTGTTTTCGTTGCTTCTCCATTGCTATTGGAGTCGGAGAGCTAATTGCTTCTTGAAGTGTGCTCAGGAAACCAGGCAGCAATTTTGTAGTCTCCGTTTTCAATTTTGACTCTTAATAAACCCTTCCAATAAGCTCATTCCAGTGTAATGGAACACTACAGTTCTGTGGAAACTGCATGATAATTCACCTTATAGCACAGTGCTGTTGAATTCTGGGTTCTGATTGGGTCAAAGGGCATCGATTCATTTTCTGTAAGAAGTGCAGGTTTATATTCATGCACTCATTGTACTAGGTAAACCACCTGCCTAATATTGTGTAGATCCCCCTTGGACCACCAAAACAGCTCTGACCCGTCACAGCATGGACTCCTCAAGACTTCTGAAGGCGTGGTGTCTGGTACCAAGACAATAGCAGCAGATCCTTTAAGTCCTGTAAGTTGCAATATGGGGCCTCTATAGATCGGACTGGTTTGTCCAGAACATCCCAGAGATGCTCGATCGGATTGAGATCTGGGGAATTTGCAGGCCGAGTCAACACGTTAATCTCTATGTCATGTTCCTCAAACCGTTCCTGAACCACTTCTTGCACATTATCCTGCTGATAGAGGACACTGATATTAGGGAATACCGTTGCCACAAAGTCGTGTACTTGGTCTGCAATAATGATTAGGTAGGTTGTATGTGTCAAAGTGACATCCACTTTAACGCCAGGTCCCAAGGTTTCGTGGCAGAACATTGCTCTTATGTGCGATCGGACTAGACGGACTAGCCCAACGAGCATCAGTGAGCCTTGGGCGCCAATGACCCTGTCACCAGTTCACCAGTTGTACTTCCTTGGACCATTTTGGTAGGTATTAACCACTCCATACCGGGAACACCCCACAAGTCCTGACGTTTTGGAGATGCTCTGACCCAGTCATCAAGCATGGTGTACACTTCCTGTACACTTCCTGCCTAATATACCCCACCCCTTGACAGGTGCCACTGTAACGAGATAATCAGCTTTATTCATTTCACCTGTCCGTGGTTTTAAGGTTGTGGCAGATTGCTGTATAATACTATATAACACGTATATTCTTTTATTAATATATAATAGGATCATTTTTCTGTCATGTTTTTATTGCTTATAAAAATGAATCTTTCCCGATGATCTGACTAGCAAGCCATGCGATCATGACAAAAATACAATTAATTGCACAAGTGTTTACCGCAGCCATGTTCAGTTTCCGTTCTCTTTGTTCTTGCACTCAGTTCTAGTGGAAATTCAGACTTGCAGCTCTCGTATCACTGTCAGCTCGAATAACAGCTCTGCGTTCGGATGGGATTCTGCTGCACTTGTGAGACGCTTTGGATAAAAGTGTCTGCCAAATGGATAAATGTGAATAAATGGAATGCCTGATGGAGCAGGAGCGTTACGATACACAACAAGCCGCTTTCGCTCAACACCTAAATGCAAAAATCGGATCTATATACCCTGGAAACAAATACACAGCTTATATTGTGTGTTTTTTGGTTTTTTTTTGCTTTTTGCTCAGATAGTAAGAGGGGAATATCCGTGAGCTCAGCGTGTGGCAGCTCTAAAGAGGAGCTGGGGTTTTCATGCTGTCAGTATAACTTTCCGGAATTTTCATCTCCTCTGTGAGACTGTAGTGGATTCAGATGCCGAACTCAAGATGTCTGAAATCAGATGTGCTAATGATTGCGCTGTTGTTCTTTCCCAGCAGCAACAGTCTGAGATGTTTCGCCTGCTGCGCTCGCTGTGTAGGAGGCAGGAGAAACAGTGAATCTGCAAAGCTGTAATTTTGCAAACTTTCCTGTTCCTGGCTCAGTGCAGATATGCTTACATATATATATATATATATATATATATATATATATATATATTTATTTTTTTTATTTATTTTTTTTATGAACCCTATGGGAGTAGATGCAAGAATGAATGTTGTAAGTGGGAAAATGAAGCTGTGTGCTCGCAGGCCGTCGTGAGTTAGCGGGAGCATGTAGCGAAGATACTGAGGGTTTGTGAGAGGATGTGAGAAACATTGATTAATGTTCAGCTCGTTGAAATTCATCTCACAGAGTGTGTAGGAGACTCAAATGTGCTGAGGAGATGAGAGATAGCAGTCTGAAGCTTGGCACCATGCTAGCCTTCAGGATAATGTTGCGGTTACTACGGATGTTCGTTTTAATCAATTTTTGAGAATCGAGACGAGGTATGATTCATTATCCTTGATGTGCGGTGCACTCACGCGGACCGAGTACGTCCTCTCAGTTCCACGTTTATCCTATCGATCTTGTTCTCGTTATCGCAACGTGTCTGTTACGGTTTCGACGGGAAACCTTGAGCAAGATGGCGGCGTGCACGGATGTAGCTCTCCTAAAAAGTGCGCTCATTTGACCTCAGATGTGGGAAGTCAGACCTTTAAATTCGGAAAACAAACATGGATACTCCGTGTTTAATGTCCGTTAGCAAAAACGCTAGATGGCTAGTCAGTATAGGGGAATTCCTACTTGGAGGTATTGGAATTACAACCTCTATTCGAATTTAGCAGTAGTTTATTTTTATTTTTTTTGTAGGTCCTTTCATTTTATTGCCCAAGACAATGACAATAAACTCTCGAACGTGACTTTGAAGTGTTCTCTGTGTGGTTCTGAAGGCAGCAGGTGGTCTTGGTCAGCTTCCAAGTGAACCCTCGTGAGAAAGGAATTTGACTCTGAATCGATTCGCCTGCAAGAACAAACATCAGAGATCATCTTAACTGTTATAACCAAGAACTTTGTTCCACTGTTCAGTCTACATCATTTAAAAATATGCAGTATTAGCAACTGAATTCAGTGGGAGTTGTAAATGTAGCATGATGGGACAAAAGTGCTAGTGTAGAGTCTTGCGTAATATGTCATTTACATCCCAATTATTATCCTCATTCCTAACGAGCTCTAAGCTCTATTCTAACACTTTAGAATACGGATCCATCGTTGATGATTAACAACATAGGAAGAAATGTAATAAATCATGCAATACTAACTTTCTAGTAACTACTATGAACTATCTAGAAACTCTGATTAATGAATGAGTAAGCAATAGCGCACAGATGGATGCCGTAGTTCACTATTAGCTAACCAATAACTACTATTTCTTTCATGCCTCCCGGAGAACTACTAAGAAACTACATACGGTTTCATAATTAATGTGAAACCGCTACTATTATACGTATAGACAAGTTTGTTTACATAATCAGTAGCTTATAGGAGACTTATGTTTGTAAGGGACCACGGCAGTCAAGGCACGGGACACAGTTTCCCTCTAAAAGTCAAAATATAAATTTACAAATAAATCTAATTCAATTCAAATGATCAAAATCAATATGTAGACCTATAAAAGAGGTGAACTTGTAACGCGGGCCACCATCCATCTTCTACCGCTTACTCCTTCTTCAGGGTCGAGGGAACCTGGAGCCTATCCCAGGGAGCATCGGGTTTAAAGCGGGGTACACCCTGGACAGGGTGAAAATCCATTGCAGGGCACAATCACATACACAGTCATACACCCATTAATGCACTATGGACGATTTAGACACGCCCACCTGCCTAACATTCATGTCTTTGGACTGGGGGAGGAAACCGGAGTACAGTCATAGACCCATTAATGCACTATGGACGATTTAGACACGCCCATCTGCCTAACATTCATGTCTTTGGACTGGGGGAGGAAACCGGAGTACCCGGAGGAAACCCCCGCAGCACGGGGAGAACATGCAAACTCCGCACACACACGGCCGCGGCGGGAATCGAACCCCGGACCCTGAAAGTGTGAGGCGAACGTGCTAACCACTAAGCCACCGTGCGCCCCATCGTATTCAATTCGTTACAAACTGAACAGGCATGAAAGAAATAGTAGTTATTAATATAGTTTCTTAGTACGTTTACATTTACAGCCCTTATCCAGAGCGATTTATAGAAGTACTTTGAAGTACTTTGAAGTACTCTATCAAGATATACGTCCTAATACTCATTCATAGTGAATAAATATCCAGAATAGGAGTGGTAGATTAGTGGTTAAGATGTTGGACGTGGATGTAGGAAGGCCGTGAGTTCAAATCCCAGCGCTGCCACCTGAGCACGGACCTTAACCCTCTACTGCTCAGCTGTATAAATGATATACATATAAGCCGCTCTGGATAAGAGCATCTAACAAATGCTAAAAGTGTAAATACCATCTGTTTTAAAACTCTGTTGGGGGGTAAGAATACATACAGACATTTTTTTTTAAACAAAAAGTGCTCATTTAAATACTTTAGGTAGAGGTAGGTCTTGAGACGTGGTTCGAAGACAGCCAGTGACTCAGCTGTTTGGCCATCTAGGGGAAGTTCATTCCACCACCTACAGGAGGTGCCCGAACAGAGAGGAGTCTTGCCTTCCTTGTACTTTGACAGATGGAGGGACCAGTCGAGCGGTGCTAGAGGTGTTGGAGGGAGCGTGGTACAGCGCGGGGTGTGATAAGTGCTTTGAGGTAATTGGGTGCTGGTCCAGTTTTGGCTTTGGAGGCAAGCATCAGTGTTTTATACCTGACAGGACGCCAGCGGAGGGAGCGTGGCAATGTGGTGGTGTGGGAGAAGTTAGTAAGGTTGAAAACAAGTCGTACAGCTGCGTTCTGGATCAGTTGCAGAGGTCGATTGGCGCTCAGAAATAGATCTGCCAGAAGTTGCGGTAATCCAGTCCCGAAATGACAAGAGGCTGGACCAGCACTTGAGTGGCCTGTATTGATAGAAATGGACGAATCCTTCTGATTGTTGTAAAGGAGAAATGGACATGAGCGCGTCAGATTAGCAATGTGAGAGAAAAACGACAGTCCATGGTTACCCCGAGGTTGTGTGCAGTAACCGAATTTCTCCGGGACGCATGAAAGAACTAGTAGTTGGCTAACAGTGAACTACCGCATTCATCTGTGCGCTATTACTTCCTAATTCCTTAATCCGAGTGTCTAGTTAGTTAATAGTAGTTACTCAGATGTTAATATAATTCATTTCCTCCTGTGTCGTTAATCATTAATGACGGATTCATATTCTAAAGCGTTACCCTTTAAGGCACAGCACAGATAAAGCAGATGTAAGACAACATGGTATGCGCTGCTTCACACTTATTCATTCCACAGATGGTCTTATCCGAAGGAATTTACAAGTGATAATGTAATACTTTATATTAATCAACGAATATTATAATCTAGCATTTAAAATGTAATTTGTATATGACTAAAATATTCTGATGTTTTATTTTATTTTGCTATCTGATATTATTTCCTACTTAGAAATGACAAATATACGCTTGGTATATGAATTATGTAAGCAGTATTCCGCTGTACATACTTGCCATATATTTAATTTTAATTGACAGAGTAGCATCATAGTGATATTTTCAGCACTTTTGGATTTCATTGGAAAGGAGGCTGCATAAGTAGGCTTGTTTCTGTGTTTGTGCTACTAAAGAAAAGAACATCTCTTTCTGAAGGATGGTTTTGTTTTAAGGATAGATATGTTTTTAAAGTACCCACCGTGGCCCTGTGTGTGCCGGAAGGACAGAGTTTGCATGTTCTCCCCGTGCTGCGGGGGTTTCCTCCGGGTACTCTGGTTTCTTCCCCCAGTCATGGTCCACCAGTCGGTTTCCTCCCCAAAGACATGCATGGTTGGCGTGTCTAAAATGTCCGTAGTGTTTGAGTGGGTGTGTATGTGATTGTGCCCTGCGATGGATTGGCACCCTGTCCAGGGTGTACCCCGCCTCGTGCCCGATGTTCCCTGGGATAGACTCCAGGTTCCCCCGTGACCCTGAAAAGGATAAGGGGTGTCGAAGATGGATGGATGGATGTACTGTAGATCGATTAACATTACACTGTTTTGAGTAAGCAAATCCATAATAAATTCATTATCACTTATATTAGCATGCTAGTTGCTAACAATGTTGCTAACAATGTACACTTTAACAGAGGCATCCGTGTGTTTTTTTCCGCACTTTGTAGCGTTAACTTCCTACTTATGAGTTAAGTTGAACGCCGGTGTCACGTAAGCACCAGTGACAATAAGCAGTGAGCTTGATTTCCCAGAATACCTCACAGCTGCACAAAATGGCCATACTGCAGTCTAATTCCCAGCAGCCACCACCATTGCCTCATTACGCCTAAGTACGCATGCCTGCTTTAGGTATCACCTCGACTGGTTTTATTATTTGCTTGTTATTTATTTATTTATTACTGACCGGAAGGTTGTGAGGTTCAAATAACCGCGCTGCCAATGCTGGGCCCTTATATTTACATTATATTTCTGTAGCACACACAACTAACACATGCTGAAGCTCAAGCTAGTGTTCCTTCTAGGGCTCTGGGGATCACTGCTGTTTTATTATGTTTACCTTTCTGCACTCGGTTATGATGAATTTAGTGACTTCCAGAATCCCCAGCACCCCCAGCACACCAGATTACAAAAGAAACAGTGTGTAAGAATAACGCTTCCAGCCAGTAATGACCTCTCTCCCTGCTACAAGTAACAGATGATCGCTCCTAGAAGAACGGGAAGGTCGTGATAAACGCCTGCAGTGATGAAGGAAAGCCTCTCGTGCTGCTCAGGTGCTGCTGGAGCTGAAAACATGTGGGTGAAGATGTTCCGTTGTGTTCTCCTGGTTTGTGCGTTAGGGTTGCTCGTGGACCTTCGTAACGTAGCGCACCTGTTTGAGTGCCGAGAGACTTCAGCCACGCTTTTTAATCTTTATTTTTTTTTCCAGTTTTGATTTTGTTGCTAAGACACTGATCAGTCAATGAGCGTTTGATGGAACCCGGCGCTGAGCATTACGCCATTCCGGGCATGTTTTTAAAGCTTTTTTTTTGTTTTTGTTTTTTGTAC
>CM022763.1:29900339-29950339 GCA_012411365.1 Ameiurus melas
ACTTGCATTTTAATAAGAGCCTCTGAATACCACTACTTTATCCCAAAGGACACTCACACACACACACACTCACACACACACACACACACTCACTCACTCTCACACACACTCACACATACTCACACACACTCACACGGGCAGTAGAGGTTCGAACAATAACAATTTGAGCATGCATATTAATACATGCTTCGCACGTGTACACACACACACACACACACACACACAAAGCATCGCTCTCTGTCTCACATACACATTAATACATGCTTCACACATAGACACATGCATGCACACATCTACACTACTCTTCTAATACACACACACACACACACACACACACACACACACACATACACACACACGGCTTGGCGGGCCTATCTGTAGGTAAGAGATTAAATTAGTGTTGTGGTGAAACTATAAACAGAAAGTCAGAGGCAGTCAGGGGGAGAAAAGACCTGGGCAGAATCCTAATGACGTTCCTGTTCAGAGAAACGAGAAGGAGGAGGAAGAGGAGGAGCCTTCACTCCTTCTCACTCTGTGTGTGTGTGTGTGTGTGTGTGTGTGTAACGCACACACAGTGTTTAAGACGTTCCTTCAGGATGTGATTCCTAAAGCCGAGAGAAGCCATGTGTGTCACCTCCACTGTCATCTACATACACACACACACACACACACACACACACACACACGATATACTCAGTGAGAGATCAGTAATTAAACTTCACTAATTGTGACTATTCAGTTCCATTCAATTTCATTTCTATAGCGCTTTTAACTATTTACATTAACACAAAGCAGCTTTACACCAATCCGGATGTCCTGTACATTCATGCTGCGTTCTATCAGTCCGTGGCGGTCCAGAGCGAGGTCATGTTTGTGCGGCCAGTCAATTTTCATAACCTTCGACTGGGATTAAGGAAGAGAAACGGCGTATAACGCAGGCTCACCGTTAGCCGTCGTCTGAGCTCTGCTACGTTGTTGTGACCCCGGGTGTGCTCAGATCTGAGAACTCGGGCCAGGTGGATACGTTCCCAACGTGGAATTCCGAGCTGAATGAGCGTTCCGTTGCATTATCGGAGATCGGGTTTTCCAGGCTCGGTGCACAACGGATTGCAACATAAGATCCCTAATGAACAAGCCAGAGACGAGAGCAGTGAGATAAAACTGCCTGAGTCAACATAAGGAGGAAACATGATTACATCAGCAGCTCTTAGGTACAAATCTACAGCATCTTGGTGAGAGTATCCACTGAAGCAAGTTGGAGTCTTGGGGATCAAGTGTTTTTAGGAAGTACACATACTTCGGGTGTCCAACCGTAACGTAAAACAATCAAAAAGAAAGATTTCCTAATCAACGTGCTTTAATGTACACTGAAGTACCCTAAATAGAGCTAATTAAATGACATTTTTAACAGCGAGCAAAACGAGGGATCATATTTCCCTTAAACGTGCTTTGGAACTAATATGGCCAAAAGTATGTGGACACCCGAGCATCACACTCATGTGTTGTTGACCAGCCCATTCTAGATCGATTCATCATTCACTGTTATAATAAGCTCCGGTCTTCTGGGAAGGTTTTCCACTAGATTTTGGAGTGTGGCTGTGGGGATTTGTGATCATTCAGCCACAAGAGCATTAGTCATTTCAGGCGAGGAGACCTGGAATGTACTTGGCATTACAGTTCATCTCAGTGGACTTGAGGTCAGGGAGCTGAGGTGCAGGAGTTCTTCCGCTCCAACCTTGGCAAAGCATGTCAGCATGTCTTCATGTCTTCATGGAGCTCGCTTTGTGCACACGGGCATCGTCATGCTGGAACAGGTTTGGGTCTGTTCGTTCCACTGAAGGGGAACTGTAATGCTACAGCATAGAGAGACGTTCTAGACAACTGTGTTCCTCCAGCTTTGTTTGGGGAAGAACCACACATGGGTCTGATGATCAGGAAGCAGCTGAATTCAATTAAAATCCCAATTAAATGATACTACCTACTCTGGTATAGTAGAAATGCCATATTTATTTGTTTGTTTGTTTGTTACTAAAGGGGGAAACATGGGACTTCAAGTATCCTTGCTAAATGAACCGAAGTAAATTAAGTTGATGAAACTTATGTCAAGGACCCTAATCAAAGCGACATAATAGATATAACCTAATTTATATTCTAAGGCCTCGTTTATGCTTGACACGTGAGTGGCATTGTTCATACACTTGCTCGCATGCTTTATAAACACCCGGACGATTAAAAGCGACCGAAACTGGATGGTACATCAGAGATAAACCATCCCTGCCTGCCAGGCTTCCAAGTCAGATTGTAAAATGCTTAACGATTTCATACGTAGAGATGTTAAACACACTGTTCTTCCTTCAAACGTTCAGCCGTCATCATGGTGGTTGTCATGAGCTGGATCTCATATCGAGGAGACAGAAAACCGGTCCGTAAGACAGACCTTTCAGTAGGTTTAAACACTAAGGAAAACCAGTAGTCGATAAGCGCCTAGAATAGTACACAATGCTGCAGTTGAGGTGAATTTACACCTTGTAATTCCATGCCTACAGCTGGTAAAAACCACCAAACCTGGGTAGTCGGGGTAGTCTTCTCAAGTTCAAGTTCCTTCCCTGTTTCCAGAGTGATGTCAAATCAACATGGCCGCCCACACTGCGAACAGTGTAAAGTCATGTACGTTACATTTCTGGCATTTGGCAGACGGCCTTATCCAGAGCGCCTTACGTTTGTATATATCTGAGCAGTTGAAGGTGAAGGGCTTGGCCTCACGACCTTCTGATCAGCTGAGCTAGCACTGCCCCGTCTTCCTTCTCTACATTTAAATGAGTTTTATAGCTGTACTGACTTCAGATCTGTTAATATACACACAGTACTTGGTTGAATCTGTAACATTGACCCCACTTATTGGTGTTTTGACGA
Source organism: Ameiurus melas (assembly GCA_012411365.1). NCBI lineage: Eukaryota > Metazoa > Chordata > Actinopteri > Siluriformes > Ictaluridae > Ameiurus > Ameiurus melas. The sequence continues at coordinate 29,903,253 of CM022763.1, forward strand.
GTTAATCCTTAACATTTGAATAATCGCTAACGTTAGCCAGCTAACTTGTTTGCTAACCTACTCGTTATTAACCGCTGTTCTTTCTATGCTGCAGTCGCAGCCCAAAATGTTGCATGGAGGTTTGAAGGTCACTATAGTAGGACAGAACCAATAGCCACGCAGGCCTGTAACTGTAAAAGGGCGGTTGAAGTAGCCTTTTATGAGCTTTACACACTCTCACAGAGCAAACAAAAGACACGGAGGTGTCCACTTGTAGACTGTACAATGTGTGCGTGTGCAATAAAACACTTTAGGGATGTTCCTGTGCATGTCGATGAATCATACTGATGAATGAGGTTCTTTGGAAGTATAAAAATGTGGACCGTCTGTGAGAACAGACTTAAAAAAAAACACATCTCTAATCAAAGTGGCCTTGCCGAGACGCGCTCGTCTAAGGACGTCTCTTTCGATAATTCCACTTTGCGAAATGAATACACACAAAAATGTACACGGAGATAGGGTGCAGAGAAATGAAGACAATAATGAAGAAATCAGGGTGATAAAAAAAAAAATAGAGCACACTCTATAATCTCAAGCTAGTAAATCTCATTTAGAAAGCAATATCCATGTTCATTTCCTGTTTCTGCTCTCGGAGCCATTTCACGACGTTTGCTCGGAGTTTGAAAATTATTACGAGGATGAAAGAGTTCAGCTGGAGACCCTGCAGAAGTCTTGCCAAAAAGAAAGAAAGAAAAGAAATCAAAAAAAAAAAAGAGTGAAATATGTTTGAATAAATGACAAGATTATGATGGTAATGACTGCCTGGCAACCATCAGGAAGCCTTTCCACCTCCGAGACTTTGAGAACATTTGATGTTCTAAAGCATATTTCACTCTTTTAGAAATGGTGAGGTTGAGATTAAATAGTATGGTGTCCAAATTACAGACGTGTCAGTCACAGAACGAGTGAAACATTCAAAAGATGCAAAAAAAAAACCCTAAAAAAACTAAACAAAAAAATAAAAAAAATACAGGAGCATAAGTACATCACGGAACCGCCTTTGCTGATTATTTTCCGATTCCTTGCTAATTTATAATCGTGTCGTTATGCAAATGCCATTATTCATCAGAATATCAAGCAAATTTTAACTAACAATGACCTGTGAATAATTACATCCATCCATCCATCCATCCATCCATCCATCCATCCATCTTCTACCGCTTATTCCTTCTTCAGTGTCGCGGGGATCATGGAGCCAATCCCAGGGAGCATCGGGCACAAGGCGGGGTTACACCCTGGACAGGGTGCCAGTCCATCGCAGGGCACAATCACATACACACACACACACCCATTCATACACTACAGACACGCCAATCAGCCTACCATGCATGTGTTTGGACTGGGGGAGGAAACCTGGAGTACCCGGAGGAAACCCCCGCAGCACGGGGACAACATGCAAACTCCGCATGTTACCGTAGAAACGGTTACGCATCAGAACAAGTGCATTAATATACAGTAAACTTGTGATTTACAGCACCATTACGTTCCACTGATAGAAAATGAATCGACACCGTCTGACCGATCGGGATCGAGATTGCAACGGCGCGACGCTACGGTAATAAACCCATGTCACCTCGAGACCTAAGTAAATAAATCCATATTTTAATAATAACGATATATCCGTTTATTTTATTATTATTATGATTATTATTATTATTATTTTATTTTTTTTTCCGTTCGTAGACCCAGAAATGCGTGGATGAATCCGAGAAGTACCACGAAGAAACCATAGCTTCATGCTGAGATCCAGCCCTGTCAGATTAAACTAGGCTTTCATCGTAAACTGGGTCCATATCGCATCTTGGAGATTTACAGCAGACTTACTGTCAGGCTCATGCTGCAGATTACATCCACAATATACTGAGAGTAGTTATTTCCCAGTCCACAGCTTTGTTGCGTGGCTCGCTGCAAATGAAGCATGTTTAAAGCCAGGCAACATTAATATGGTGACCTTTAAATCTCTCTAGCGTAAGAATGGAGTGTGTGTGTGTGTGTGTGTGTGTGTGTGTGTGTGTGTGAAAACTGGGCAGACTTTTGTCGCAATGTTGTTTTTTTCCCCGGGCCCTTTGCTCATTTAGCTCATTGCTGGTATTATGCTCATGTCTGGGTTCTGCTCTGTCTGAACACATGATTAGGATCAACGCGGCCAATTTACCCTAGGTGTTTATGTCTTTCCCCCCCCCCCCGACAGGACATGATACGCATCTCAATACGTGATCAATGCTGTAAACAGGTGTGGAAGACGCATACAAAGCAGATATATTTAAAGCAGAACGATTTGAATGATTTAGAGGCGTTTCAGAGGAAGGCAGTATGATGTGATTCGGGACATATATTTACACTTGGGTGCACGGCGGCTTAGTAGTTAGCACGTTCGCCTCACACCTCCACGGTCGGGGGTTCGATTCCCACCGTGGCCCTGTGTGTGCGGAGTTTGCATGTTCTCGCCGTGCTGCTGGGGGTTTCCTCCGGGTACTCCGGTTTCCTCCCCCAGTCCAAAGACATGCATGGTATGTCTTTGGACGTGTCTAAAGTGTCCGTAGTATGTGATTGTCCAGGGTGTACCCAGCCCTGTGCCTGATGCTCCCTGGGATAGGCTCCAGGTTCCCCGTGACCCTGAAGAAGGAGTAAGCAGCGGTAGAAGATGGATGGATATTCATACTTAAATTTTTTTTATTTATTTTCACTTTGATGAAGGCTTTACTTCATTTATAGGGATTGGCAGGCTCATAAATAATAGTACAAAAGAAATCAATACTAGTACAAAAGGTGCACGTGGCGTAGAACAGAAAACTTCACCATAATTCAGTTAATAATCCACTTTCGATTCCGAGCTGTTGGGATGATTTAGAAAACCCACTGCACTATAAGTCCTTGCGAAAGTTGTTGCTATAGAAACAATATCAGATTAGAACGGGCTCTTTAACATGCCCCGATGATTTGCCGCTGCACTACTGAACGAATCAACACCATCTGACCAATCAGAATCCAGAAAGACTTTCAGCACATTCCGGCTTCACTTGTTAAGATTAACATTTTAAGATGTGATGTCATTTCCAGCAATGACATCGTTTAATTGTAAATAATAAAACTAATAAAGTAATTAAAAAAAAAAAAAAGATTAATACCCTAACAGGCATGTGCATTCTGCCTAATTTTAATATTTGAATATTCATAAGAGTTACAGAATGAATATTCCGTTAACCTCTAGCCCTTAACAGCGCTACTGTCTACATCGGAATATTACCGATATTACCAGAAGGCTGAATAACCAAATAATGATTTCAGTACTCAAATACCGCCGCCTCTAATGAGTAAGTGTGTACTCGAATACCTGTACACACCTCCACATGATAATTAGCATAATAAATAGACATATTTTATTTATTTTTTTATTTTTTTTTACTTTTATGGTTTTCAAAGTGGGGTTTGTGGTTTCAGCAGAGGGTCCATGATTTGCTACATTTTTGTTACGGGGTGGAACTGAATATCCAGCATTATCGAAGTAATTACGCCTATAAATTACTGAATCTAATGATAATTAGATGACGCCTGTGTGAGAATGGAAACAATGTAACAGAAATGAGCCTATAGGGTATGGGTATGTTATGTATGGGTGTGTGTGTGTGTGTGTGTGTGTGTGTGTGTGGAGGCTATATTGTGGCTCATCACATTAGTGGAATTGCCTAGAGGGCATTGACAGAGGAGTTTTAATGAATTAAAGTGGACAAAGCTGACTAGGAACGATTGATTGATTGCTCCATGTGGAGCTCGGTGTGTCTCGGTGTCTCTAGGTGTGTGTGTGTGTGTGTGAGAGAGAGAGAGAGAGAGAGAGATAAAGGTGTCCATTGAGAAAAGAGAGGATATTACAGTAGGAATCTTTGACAAACTCATTTCTCTCCCTTCACAATGACAGGCATAGAGTAAGAGTGGATTTTATTTCACAGAAATATCAAATTTGTCCTTATTAAAAAAGGATCACTTCTCTTAGGCGTCAGAGAGCCGGTCATGCGGCGCAGCTCGCTGTTGTCTTAAAGTGTCAGAAAGTTTGTTTCAGGCCGTAAGCTGCTCTTTGTGGTGAAACTTTGGGGTTTCTTCCCTCACACGGTGCTGCCAAGGAGCGGTTCGCTTGTTCAGTAAGAGACAAATGACTCCTGACTGGTTTAAAGAAATATCGGCAAATTTATAAGCAATTACGGCGCAAAAAATAGCTCGAACGGTTTCTGCCATTTCAGTGAAATGAGCTCTGAGCTGTATTTAGAGCGTCGCTGCAGCGCTGTTCTTCCTGTGAAACTAGAGACTAGAGCACGGTCTTCCTGTGAAACTAGAGTCAATCGTCTCACAAGCGAATGTCAGCTCGGTTTGTTGCTTCTTTCTTTCTTCCGACACGTTGTTATGTCAATGGTTTATTTGATTATTTTTTAACACTGTACACGTGCGTCCAAAAAATATCGTGGACAAACCCCTCAGCCTGAGGCACTGCTGAGGGGTTTGTTCTGGAAGCCCGGGTTGCTTTGATATCGGCCCTCAGCTCGTCTGTATTGTCGGGTCTGGTGTCTCTCGTAGATTCTCTATGGGGTTCGGGTCAGGCGAGTCGGCTGGACAATCAAGCGCAGTGACACCACGGTCAGTACACCAGTTACTAGAAGTTTTGGCACTGTGGGCAGGTGTCGAGTCCTGCTGGAAAAGGAGATCAGCATCTCCATAAAGCTCGTGAGCAGATGGAAGCACGAAGCTCTCTAAAATCTCCTGGTAGACGCTGCATCGACTCTTGACTCGAGAAAACACCAGCAGATGACATGGCAACCCAAATCATCACTGACTGCGAAAATTCATACTGGACTTCCATGCAGCTCGGATTCTGTTCCTCTCCACTCTTCCTCCAGACTCTGGAACCTTGATTTCCAATTTAAATGCAACATTTACTTCCATCTTCCCCGTGATTGTGGTTATGTACTGAACCAGACTGAGAGATTAAAGTCTCAGGAATCCTTCTCAGGTGTCTTGAGTTAATCATCTGATTAGAGTCTTCTCAGGTCGAAATTTCTGTATTATAAATTCTTTATTCGAATATTTTGAGATACCGGATTTTTTTATTTCCACGAGCTGCAAGCCGCAATATATACAGAATGGTTATTAACTGTGATTATATTTATCTTATAGGGCGCACGGTGGCTTAGTGGTTAGCACGATTGCCTCACACCTCCAGGGTCCGGGATTCGATTCCCGGGGCCGTGTGTGCGAAGTTTGCATGTTCTCCCCGTGCTGCGGGGGTTTCCTCCGGGTACTCTGGTTTCCTGATTGATTGGCAGGTTGGTAAATTGTCCATAGTGTATGAATGGGTGTGTGATTGTGCCCTGCGATGGATGGGCTCCAGGTTCCCCGTGACCCTGAAGCAGGAATAAGTGGTTGAGGATGGATGGATGGATGGATGGATATTTATCTTATGGAAACATTTAGGTTAAGGAAAGTGAATTGAAGTGTTTATGAACGACAGGAGAAATGTCATCCGGTTCTGGAAATACCTTGTGCCATAAATGACATTCACATTGGCGTTCGTGGGATGGGGTTGATGCTGGCACTTAGGAGGCGGAGTCAGGAAAAAACCCCGCGCTATTGTCAGAGCTGCTGTTAAAATAAAAAAAATAATAATCCAAGCCTGACCAATCCGAATTGAGAATTCGACTGTGATGTGGTATAATACAGAGTAGTATTGAGATTTAAACGCTAACATTCATTAAATATGAAACATTTTGGCTATTAATTATTATTGGCTATTATATAATCCTTATCAGAACCAGAGAAAGTGGGAGGTGCTTATCGTCACGTCCACAAGACACGTCCGGTGATAATTTGCGGATAAGATTAAAGACATGCTGTCCCAAACATTCACGCTTCTCTTGTTATAATACATGAATTTATGAATACACACACACACACACACACACACACACCCTTAACATCTCCTGTTTCCTGTAACTGCACCCTGGACAGATTTCTATTGAATCTAACAGGCATAAAATTCAGTATGGAAATCCGTGTGTGTGTGTGTGTGTGTGTGTGTGTGTGTGTGTGTGTGTGTGTGTGTGAGCTCTTTAAATCTCAGCAGTGAGTGTTTAACACGCAGATCTGCCCCACAAATCAGGACAGTATAGACACAGCGCAGTGTTCGACGCTCCATCAGTCAGAGCTGAATATCACGGTGTCTTTATAAAGCCAAGCAGTCGTCCTGCTCTGCAATGACACAGCGCTTAAAAAGGCTGTGTGAATGTATGTAAGTATCCTGTGAGAGGAGAACTCTGGGTAATGGAGGCGTGATTGACAGCCATTCTCTCTTCGGTGGCAAGTGACAGCGCCGGTCTGCATAGTGCGGGAAATGAGAGTGGAATTACCATCCGGGCCTGTCACCTCGTCACCAGCTGAAGAGATACAGAGAGTAAACACGATTGGGCACTTCACATACACACACACACACACACACACACTCCTGCTCACATACACTTTCACATACACAGTACACACACATATACTCATGCCCACATACATTTTCACATACACAGTACACACACATATACTCATGCTCACACGTGCCATAAATGCACCCAGCTGACTTGTTGTTCCTGGAATCGCACCCCCGACTCGCCTCACAGTTAATCTAACAAACGCGCCATAAAACTGAACCATAATTGAAATCTATGCGCATTTTAAATCTCAGCACTGACTATTCAGCATGCGGCGCTGCTCCACAGACCGGGATATAATACATTTATATTTCACGTCCCATAAGACGAAAATGACGATCACACCGTCTTCATAAACTTTTAACGTATGCAAATAAACCGGCTTTTTGGACGCGACGGCGAGCGTTTATAACCGACCTTCCATCCAAGGACCGAAATGAACTCAAGGGATGAATTCGGTCGTTGCGTATACACAAAACCAGGCCGCGTCACTCTGAGCTCCACTAAGCTGAAAAAACATGTCGCGTCAGTAAAACCCAGTTCTTCGCTTTACGTTTAAGATGTTATGGAGCTGATGAGTGCTTGCGTGAGTGTAGCTGAGTGTGCCGAGCAGTATCAGTAGAAACGACGTGAACCGAACGTCACGTGAGAAGAAGAAAGGATGTGTCCGTGTCTGAGTGCTCAGTGCTCGCTGAAGTGAATTGCTCTAGAAATATGGACATACCCGAATTTAAATAAAGCGATTTACGAGTAATGCACGGCTTAGTGGTTAGCACGTTCGCCTCACAGCTTCGGAGTTCGATTCCCACCGGGGCCCTGTGTGTGTGTGTGTGTGGAGTTTGCATGTTCTCCCCATGCTGCGGGGGTTTCCTCCGGGTACTCCGGTTTCCTCCCCCAGTCCAAAGACATGCACGGTAGTCTGATTGGGATGTCTAAAAGTGTCCATGGTGTGTGAGTGTGTATGTGATTGTGCACCCTCTACAGGGTGTACCCTGCCTTGTGCCCCATGCTCCCTGGGATGGTCTCCAGGTTCCCCGTGACCCTGAAGAAGGATAAGCGATATAGATGGATGGATGGAATTTATAAGTAAATGAGCACGCTTGTGTTTTAAGCTAATAGCCATATTTCCCATTGGTATTTCTTCATTTACAGACACGTTTATCTGAAAGTAATTACAGGAGAAGCGGAATCTTATCCTGGCATGTTAACGGTTTGCTCCAACAGTAACTTAGGTCCAGAGATTTGAACTCACAGCCTTACATACATAATGGATTTTTCTAATAACGAACAGAGATGATTCCAGCGGACGTAAAACGTCTATTTGTTGCTGCCGTTGTGCTTTGTGTGGGTGCGAGTGTTTTATTTTTGCTCTCTAGATGAATCTGACCTACAAGCTCTTTTCAGACAGAAGTTCAACGCTAACAGCTGTGACTCTTTTCTATGCAAATTTTAACACAGAGGAAAGGCAGTATGTGACACACCATTACACAGGACAGATGGAGTTTAAAGCTAACGCAACGTCTGGAAGGCGCACGTGGGGATATACAGGGAATTAAACACTTCGGGGTGTGCTGTAAGAGGAAAATAATCAACGGCGGCATGGTGTGATGAAGGAAGAGGTACTCGTACTACCCTGAAGGTCATTATTTTCTAACCGCAGCATGTCGTGAAGCCTCACTGTGGAACACTGGGGACGATGTTTGTGTGTTTGTGTGATGATAGCACTCAAGCTCAACACATCTGACAGCTTTGTGTTGTATCCATAAGCATTTGCTTCGTTTTTTTATTTTTTATAAATGTTTTTACGAGCGCAGATGAAAAGTCAGCTGCATCACCTGCCGCTTTATAACAATCAGCTGAGCCCGCACCTCCGCACCAGTACAAACAGGTGTTTAACGTAAAAAGAGCCCCACTGTTCCAGCCTTTTACACCCAGCAATAATTTCTAACTAGCGTTTCATTTGCTGTATCATTATAGAGGACGTTGTTGGATGCTGAGGCACTGGGGTCTGTTCAGAAAGATTTAGCTAGCATCATTTTATTCTGTTCCAGTGGATCTGCAGCTGGGAAGCACACTACGCTTGATGATCTAGTGTCTATTGTTCAGTTCATGAGGTCATCAGGGATTGAGGGAGAATCTAGAAGGTTCTCTATTGGTGTGATGTTAAGGAATTTTGTTAAGGATCACGTGACAGCGATCGGTGGTAAATCCGGCTGAGAAGAGGCGGGAGATCTTCAAGATTTTGTTCACCTTCTCTCAGATGTTTTGGACAGTGAGCAGGAATTCTTTCATGATACAGTATGCCTTGCTAACCTCTTGAGATGTTCTTTTGTCCACGATGTTGAAATAACAGAAGAAACCCCAGCTAACACGATGACAAACTCAGGACTAGCTCTGAATGTCCTTTTTGACATCCTCAGAACATCAACATATCAAACATAAACAAGTGTTTAAACCATTTTCTGTAAGTTTCGGAAACTGAAGAACCCAGAGGAAACCCACATGGAGAACATGAAGCTCTGAGGCAGCATGGATCCTGAGCTTGGGTTATCCTGAGCTGTGCAGAAATTCTTTGCATGTTCTCCAAAATCAAACCGGCAGAGCGCAACATTTTCGACGTGCTGAAAAGAGTACACCACTCAGATCAGACTTTACTATCTCATATGCGGTGACATCAGAGGTGTTAGCAGGTGTTTGAAGTGTGTGGTGACAAAGGACGATGGCAAGACACCAGTGGTGTGTGTATCCGAGGTTAAACAGTGCCCCAGCTGTGGCTGCTGAAAGCTTGATGAGATGCCTTTGAAGCTTGCAATAAGCAAAGATCTTGACAGATAGAAGTGTTTTGATGGAGATCATGGTGTGTGAGGCAGGCCAGGCTATGGGTCTAGATATTTCAAGCTATTTCTGCACTGAAAATGCTCACAAAAGCTGAAATCCGAGTCTGCAGTTGTGAATGACTGAAATGCTGAAATAATTTATTTTATTGTTGCATAGACTGATCAGCCAGAACACGAAAATGACCTGCCTAATATTGTACAGCTCCCCCTTGTGCTACCTGAACAGCTCTGACCCACCGAAGCATGGACTCCACAAGACGTCTGAAGATGTCCGATGGTGTCTGGCAGCAAGACATTAGCAGCAGGGACTTCATGGATCTGACTTTTTTGTCCAACACATCCCAGAGCTGCTCGATCGGATTGAGATCTGGGGAATTTGAAAGCTGAGTCTCTTGGAATTTGAACTCTTTGTCTATGTTCCTCAAACCGTTCCTGAACCATTTTTGCAGTGTGGCAGGGCGCATTATCCTGTTGAAAGAGTCCACTGACATTAGGGAGTACCATTGCCACGAAGGGGTGTACTTGCTCTGTAACAATGTTTAGGTAGTTGATACGTGTCAAAGTAATATGCACCCGAGGTTTCCCAGTAGAACATTGCCCAGAGCATCACGCTTCTTCCCATAGTGCATCTGATCCTTGTAGGTGCTCTCAGCGTTGGACAGGGGTCAGCATGGGCACACTGACCAGTCTGCAGCTACACAGCAAGCTGTGATGCACTGCAGTTTGTGCTACTGTAGATCTTCTGTATGATCACACCAGAATCCCCACACGCATCAGTGAGCCTTGGGTGCCCATGACCCTGTCACCGGTTCACAGACTGTCCTTCGTTGGACCACTTTTGGTAGGTACTAACCACTGCATACCGGGAACACCCCACAAGACCAGCTGTTTTGGAGATGCTCTGAGGCAGTCGTCTAGGCAGCACAATTTGGCTCACTCAGCTACTCACACTTGCCCATTTTTTTTTGCTTCCAACACATCAACTTCGAGAACAGACTGCTCACGTCTCGTCTAATACAACCCCAGTTCCAAAAAAGTTGGGACGCTGTGTAAAATGGAAATAAATAAAACAAAATCAGACTGCGATGATTTACAAATCGCATAAACCTATGTGTTATTCACAGTTGAACATAGAAACCATAGAAAATGTTTAAACTGAGTAAATTTCTAAAAAGATACTCTTTTTGACAGGTGCCAGTGTAACGAGATAATTCATCAGTGCTATTCACCTCCCCTGTCAGTGGTTTTAATGTTATGGCTGATCGGTGCCCCAAAAGTCTCCATACATAGGGGAAATTAAAACTTTTTAGCAAAATGTTATCATACATTTTATATATATATATATATATATATATATATATATATATATATATATATATATATATATATATATATATATATATATATATATATATATATATAAATTCTCATGGCTGGATTGGGAAGCTGTCACAAGGTTGCCATGGACATGCAATTACATGCATAATACCAGATGTGTTAAAACATGTGTTGTTAAGATGTGTTCGGTTCATCATCAATGGAAGAGACGACGCCGTGTGTGTTTTCCAAAATATCGTGTCGAAAATGTTTTGCGGATAAAGTTATATTAAAGGGGCGGCTGTTTTTGTTCACCGGGGAAAGAATTAAAGCTACATTTTGGTAAAAAACGTGTCAATTTCCCCTATGTATGGAGACTTTTGGGACACCCTGTACTGTATATACCTAATGAGCAAGCTTGCTTAGTTGCATTTTAATTCTTGCTACACTATTAAACTGTTTTTAGGATATTATGACTGATCTGCTCATCTGCTAGTTTTACACTGATGTATATTCAGTTAGCATTCAGAATAGCATATTAAAATGCTAGTAATGAGCTGGTTTTGACCGAATTTTGGACTTTCATTGAAGGATAGGTTTTGGTAATATTTTAAGGAATTCAACAGAAAAAAAAAATTGCAAAGTTTTAATACGTACAATAGGGCAAATATCGCTATCTTTATGCCACCAAGTAAAAATAATCCTGCTAATCCTCTCCACGGTCTCCCAAAAAGACGTATTGCGCCATTTCATACTGGGCCATACACGACTCCTATAGCGCCAGATGTGCACCTATAAAATCGAGCAAGCTCACCCTCTACCTTCCGACACAGCCTCCATCTTTAATCTGGCTTAAAACTGATGCTGCGTATCACCTTGATCCTCTGCTCGCTTCCAATCCCAGCCCCCTCGAGTCCCTGTTAGTGTTCGCACACGACTGTCATGGCGGCCGTATTTCTAACTGCGCAGTTCCTCACCGAGTCCTACACTTAGCATCAATGGCTAATTAAAACCGCGGGAACGTTTTGCCGAAACATCTGTTCCACTCTAAACAGCGCCTGGTTGTCGCAAAACGATTTCGCTAAGTGTCATTAACTGCTGATCAAACGATGCTGCCTGGTCAATGGCTGTGAACACAGTTAGCTGTTACTGCTACAGGGCGTATGTGGAGCTAGAGAGGAAGAGAGAGATACAAGTAAAAAACAGAGATGAAAGATGTGCAAGAAAAGAGAAAGAAAGAAAGAAAAAAAGAAAAACAGCACGAGGGCGAATGAGCCAGAGCAAGAGCAAGAAATTAACCAAGATGCTAATTTGTCATGAAGGAAAGCGCAGCACTGAGCAACAACCTTTTAGTCCTTCCAACAGCAGTTGAAGTAAATCCTTCTCTTTTTCTGTTGTTTCTTTTTTTACTTCCTGACCCATACCACCACCTAACAAATCAGAAATGTAGCAGGAAAATAAGCTAGGCAACTAAGCATGAGACACCGAGACGCTCATCTTGGGCAATTACAGTTGTGCATTTGGGGAAGCTCACAGCCTTTTAATTGTTCTGCTGTGCATTACTGATGAGTTTCACTAGCAACTATAAAAAGACTTGGAAAAACTAGTGCTTTAGCATTTTTAGTATATTAATGAGATGCTAATTCTTCCACATTAGAAAGCTTTTTTTTTGGGGGGGGGTTTTGTGTTTTGCCTTCCAGTTCCAGATTGACGATGTCCACCACGTCCCCTCTGTGAACTCGAAATTCCATTCCATTCCTATCTAGGTTAATCATTTACATACAAGCCCGAAGTAGAAAAAAAAATGAACAAAAGACAAATGGCAAGGATTCTTTTATACAGGAGGAAACTGTGGAAGGGAGAAAAAAAAAATCTCTAGAGGGGTAAATAGATAAAATAAGCATGTCGTGTCAAGGTAGTTGGTTCGGGTGAAGGAGGCTGTAACTAGGTCAGAGAGAGTGCAAAGAACTGACCCACCTTTAACGGGGCCATTTTAGAAAATAATGCCTCCAAGTCTTCACATTTGAGTCTCATGAAGTTGGTGTAGAATATGTTGAATTTAATCCACTTTAAAAAAATAAATATTTCAGATTGACCTTCAGTATAATAAAACCTCCTTTTCCATTGTTCTGGGATGGGTAGTTATCACCTTTTCATTGACATTGGAAGATGTAATAAGTCAAGAAGTATGATAATATCAGTATAACAGTATACTGTGGGCAGCACTGATCCTTCCGTGGTTCCAGACGGGTATACACATAGCAACAGATGTGAAAATTAAGCATAGTAAGGCGATTTCAGTTCTCTAAATGTCTTTTTAATCACCCATTTCACCTGTCATAATACCCAGATTGTACCAGTTCGACTTATTTCGAAAGAAAATGGTAAATGTGCACTTATATAGCGCTTTTATCCAAAGCGCTTTACACTGAGTCTCATTCACCCATTCACACACACCCCGATGGTAGCAGAGCTGCCATGCAAGGCGCTAGCTTGCCATCGGGAGCAACTTGGGGTTCAGTGTCTTGCCCAAAGACACTTCGGCATGTGGAGTCACCCGGGCTGGGAATCGAACCGCCAACCCTACGATTAGTGAACAACCCACCCTAACAACTGCACCACATCCGCCCCGGATAGTCAAATCCAACATGATATGAATATGGTCGTGTAAATTAACCACAAAAGTGTTGGAATCTTCTCTCTTACGACCCCGGTTCTGACATGTTGACTAGACTCTGCTTAGTTTTAAACACTTGTCACACTAATACTGGCGAGCATAGATATGCATTAACATATAATGTAGCAACTTATGCTCGATACTAGGCGGCCAATGGGGTTTAAAAATGGTTCTTTGATGTATAGGGATGCAGCGGGTATCTGTACGAGTAGTAAAGTAAAAGTACAAAGCCTAAACAAAAAAGAAATGATAGAAAGAAAGAGCACACAGTGTACTAGCAGAGGGTACACATAGAGCCATACTCTAAATCACACTTAAATATATTTCCCTAGCCAAAGAGTTTAACTCTTGGCGCTACACTGTAAAATCCTGTAATGTTGTCCTACGTGAAGAGATCCAGTGAGGAACCATAATAACCATAACCATACGGTTATCATTACCAACGTATACGTTCACATACTGTAGTTCAGTTCATATAAAAGTGCCTTGAGGCACTTGTGCGATGGAGTCCTAAAGGATCCTGAGGCGGCCCGAAAATGTCAGCGGCGGTGAACGGCAACCTGCCGAAAGGTATCCGGGAACAAGACAGTCAGTACGTGTCGCTGTCACTCACGGCCATGACACAGCATCTGAGACGGTGTGCAACCGTGTTTGTGTTCGCCTCACGTTGGAACATTCCCCTGGGAGGTGAAAATGTCTTCCACCTCGACTTGTCCTTTGCATAAGTCATCGTTTCTCTGAGATGCACTTTTTAATGCAGTCTGGCTCGACTCTGCCGAGTTTCACATGGTGCAGTGAAAGAAGAAGAAGAAGAAGATGAAGACGAAAAATCTCTCTGAAGGTCTGCTGCTGCTTTTACCCCCCCTTTTTTTAAAAAAAAAAAAAACCATTTCACCCCCCCCTTAGTTTTTGAAGTTCATACGGGCAAAAAACCAAGAAAAACGTGAAACACCCCAGGGAACCTCTTCTTGGGGCACACATTTTTGGGGGCCGCCCTCTCATTGGTTTGGAGGGGGGTTTTTTTTTTTATGAGGTGAAAAAAAAAAAAAAAAAAAAAAAAGAACTATAGGAATGCCACTCTGACAGAGATGTGGAAATATCACCTCACATCTCTTCTTGGATATATTGTATGATTTCAGCATAACAAAATGACAGCCTTGATTTTTTTTCTCTCATTTTTTCTTCGACACTTACATTTTTGGTAGTAAAACGCCGTGGATGTCTTTATGAATAGAACGTAGGGGTATAAATCATGCACAAATCAAATCTCTCTCTGTTCCCTCTTCTAATGTCATACTGGTATTCCAATTAGAGAATATCAACGATGATAAATGCATTCTGCCTTGGGTGCTATTGCTATCAAAATGCCTTAAAACGCTGTAGTGCAACATTCAGTATTTCACTCAGTATTCACTCAGATTCATTCAGTATTTCACACACTAAACAAAAACAACAACAACAACAACAACAACAACAACAAAAACATTACACCCATAAACCCAACATAAGAAAGTCTCAGAGCGAATCAAATATGTGCCAGGTTTCTGTTTAAGAGTAAACACGAGTCTTGAAATTGCGATATTGTCTTTTATTTCCCGCACTCTGATAAGTATACTGATTAAGAGATAGACCATGCTGAATTGCAAGTAAGAATTTGGATTGGTTGAGGAAAAGAATAGAATTTTTAGAGAGACTGGGTTTCCTCCAGGTCCTCTGGTTTCCTCCTACCTCCCAGAAACATCATAGTATGTGGATGTGCCACTCTAAAACACTCTGTATACCCTTCACACAGAATTTGAACCAAAACTGAACCCAAATGAGGCCATTTTATTTGGTTTGATTACATGAATGAGTGCCATTATTTATTTTAAAAAAAGGTTTCAGAGAGGCAAAGTTGCAAACGGGTTCTACTTTCAGAATCTCAGCTGACTTTTGTAGGCCAGAGTGAAACAGAGATCCCAGAAACAACGAAATGGACAAACTAGTATAATTAACGAGTCCCTCTGTTATAGCAGTACCACAAATGCATTATAAATTATTACCGAAGACAAATACATGCTTATAAGCTTGCTTCTTTTCTTTTTTCTTATTTTTTTCAAAGCAAATCAAGCAGAATACAATCCTAGAATATAGCTGATTGCCCAACACTGGCCATGTGACAGGTTTTGGATTTGAACGTCCAGTCCTCTGAGTACTAGGTACAAGGAGAGAACAGACAGATGGACACTGCTGAATTTATGGAGACAGGCTAACGTTAGAACTACAATACAAGGTAACGAAAACCTAAAGAATCACAAAGTGCTACACAAGAAAACATGTAGAGACCCAGTAGATGAAACTTTGTTTCCCAGACACATAATTAACTATGCGAAAGAATGGGAGACAATGAAATCAAGTCTAAAAGGATTATCTAACAGAGAAAAAAGGTGCTACAAATGCCCCTCTTGTATTGCGTTGCGGTTCCTATGGAAACAAGGTGTCATATGTTTACTCTTTGTTCGGATTTATATTTTAATCCTATCTCTACACTTGTTTTGACATCGGTTCATTTTCCCAAATTTTTTACACATGAATTATTCTGTATATATATTCCCCGTTTTTTGCTTTGCTCTTCTGCTTGTAGCTTTACCACCAATTTCAAGCCATGTTCCTAGTTCTCCGTTCCCTGATTTGACCCCACTCCTGTTTCCCAGTCTATGGTTATTTATTTGGATTGCGATTCTTGTATTTGCCCTCCTATTACAAAAGGGGGTGACTCTATGTAACCATAGTTCTCACCCTCCAGTGATATTGTCTCTGATTTACCATATTGTCCTTGTACCATTGACTAAAATGGTAGCAGGTCTCTGGCTACAATTTTAGCTTTGGGCTTTTTCTCTTTACATTACGATATTCAAATACACACAGTGTCTACATTTTTACTTGGTTAATTAGGATGTGATTGTGTGCTTTACTAGGAGGGTTGTTTATGACATATATTGGACTGTCGGGCCCTTGAGCAAGGCCGTTAACCCTCTCTGCTCCAGGGGGCGCTGTATTATGGCTACATGGCTACGAATATCCTGGATACATGATCTGCTTGTGCTGTTACCCAGACTAACGATTTATCCATGCCTGATACATACAGTGACTAAAAAGACAAAATACAATGAATCAAGATGGACAGAAGCTGGTGCAGGTGGAAACACCTAGTACAAGACTTGTCTAAAACCAGGAAGTCAGCTTATTCATAATTAAGAATATTGTAATATATTGAGTTCCAGTATTTTAGTATGGCCATGGTAGGATTACGTGTCTTCTAACACTGCATGTGGTGCGCATAAGGCAGTTAGACTCGCTCCAGTCAATTCAACGGAGAAATTGTATCAGACTTCAGAGCTCATAATGGCCAGACTGGTCTTAACTCAAATCCTGTGTAAATCACTAACTGTGCTGACTGAGAAGTGTCTTGTCTGTCACTTTTCTTTTTACTCTTGCCATCTGTCGCCGCAGATCTCTGTCTGTGTCTGCGTATGCATGTTTACACCAACTCCTTTGATGCAATTAGTATTTGTTACGCCAGTCTGTGGGCCCCCGTGACATTGGGACATTGCGGAGGAGGGCATTGTATCGCTGCATTATAACCAAAGGCTCCAAGTTCGTTTTATTTTGAAACCAGTAAGAGACTCTTGGTTCTCTGACCTGTTTCTGTCGTGCCGTTCCAACCTTCTCTGGGTGGTATTCTTGACACACGCAGTGAAACTAGGCCACGTGTGGAATGATAAGCTCCTCATAGAGAATGTCTTAAAGCAAATTTCCCAGTGTGGAGTAAGTCTACGGTGTTTCCACACTCTTATCACACTCGGTTTCAGCTCATGACGAGCTTGTTAATTAGCTGATAATTTGAAGCGGATGTGCTCGAAGTGGGAAAACACTGGGGGGAACTGAAGAAGCGGAACTTTTGAAGACGTGGACGGGGATGGACTGTGTAAGGAATGAAACACTTGGCTGTGTGCAGTTATAGGAAGATAACGTCGGGAAACATCATGTTAGAAAAGTGGCAACGCTGGAGACTCCGTCCTTAAATGCAAATTCAACATCTCAGAGAAAACTTCATCACGTCAACAGTTCCATATTTCATATTTTTATATAGAACCTGCACTACTGCAGCCGTACTACTATTAGAGCTGCTGATATTGAACATTATTCAACACCTCAATGTAAGATTTGAGAATTCAGCTATCCCAGTTATGATATTATATCGCATTAATTCAATCCAACCACAGAACTGAGCAGTTGGCCTGACTCATGTACCCACCAATGGCTTTTAGTCAGTCCTGGGATTTGAACTCTCAGAGTTTTGGCTCTTCCATTAGCAGATAACTTGTTGTTCCATCACCGATTATTGTTTTTTTTTATTATTATTCTTTTGTAGCAATGTTTAATTCTGGAGTACAGACAGTTCGACAGTAAAAATAAAATAAAATAAAATAAGGACTGATACCTGGTGCTGTATATTTCCAATTTCAGCACTTGTTTTGAAAAGTCCATTCAGAGATTTCCGTGAGTGTGAGCACACACTATCCCTCAAGCGCATTTGACATTTTTTTTTTTTTTGCAGTGCATTCCGCTACTGTTTTCTTCATCCGCTTATTAAAAATGTATCGACCCCTTTCGTCGGAGACCGCGGACATATTCCGTAATGCCACTTTATGCCACATGGATCATTTTGTTTCTCAAGGAATCTTTTAATCCATGAATAAATGTCTGGATTTGAATTTCATCAGTTCCTCCCATCCCTGGAGAGAGCTCGAGGTGCACTACCGTCTGGATCAGCACCTGAGTTGCACGAAACTGCATCATCCTCTGGCACTGAGGGGATACTGCGAGAAAATTGGACGATGGGGAGTCGGAGAGATACCAGAGCTACTGCCTTATCTGATTCAGATAGGTCTGTTTGAATAATACTTTGTCGTGTGGCAAAGAAAATGACTATTCTTCGAGTGGGAAAGGTGACATCTCTGTAAGTGCCTCTGTCATAAATCGTTTGAAACTTGGACAGACTAGATGGAGGAAATTGAGCCTGCTGAGCCAGGACTTCTCGGGCCAATCTGATATGTAAAGCATTTCACACTCAATAGTACAATTAGAGATCAGCATTCGATCATGACCAGGATATAAAAAAATGAGAACTGAAGATGAACTGTGAATAATAAACAAAATGTTCCCCCGACTTGTTTTGGAAGTTTCCACCCCCCATCAGATCACAGCTACCAACCGGAGAGGGTGAGGACTACCACATACTTCTTTCAAGAATTACAGAGGGGCTTGAAAGTTTGTGAACTCTTTAGAAGTTTCTATATATCTGCAGCCATATGACCTAAAACATCATCAGATTTTCACACAAGTCCTAAAAGTAGACAAGGAGAACCTAATCAAATAAACGAGACAAAAATATTATACTTTATTGAGGAAAATGATCCGATGTTACATATCTGTGAGTGGGAAAAGTATATGAACGTCTAGGATTAGCAGTTCATTTGAAGGTGAGTCAGGTGTCTTCAATCAGTGGGATGACGATCAGGTGTGAGTGAGTGAGCAGTCTGTTTTATTTAAACAACATGGATCTATCAGAGTCTGATCTTCACGACACATGTTTGTGGAAGTGTATCATGGGACGAACAAAGGAGAGTTCTGAGGATTTCAGAAAACGGGTTGTTTAAAGGTTTGACAAATCCATCTCTATGGAGTTTGGACTCCACCGATCCACAGTCAGACATATAGTGTACAAATGGAGGGAATTCAAGACCATTGTTCCCTTCCACAGGCGTGAAGACCAACAAAGATCACTCCAAGAGCAAGACGTGTAATAGTCTGCGAGGCCACAAAGGAACCCAGAGCAACGTCTAAGCAATTAATGGCCACTCTCACGTTGGTTAATGTTAATGTTCATGAGTCCACCATCTGAAGAACAATGGTGTGCCTGGCAGGGTTGCAAGGAGAAAAACATCGCTCTCCAAAAAGAACTTTGCTGCCTGTCTGTAGTTTGCTAAAGATCACGTCTACGAGCCAGAAGGCTATTGTATTGTGGATGAGCCCAAAATAGAAGTTTTGGTTTAAATGAAAAGTTTGGAGAAAACAAAACACCGCATTCAAACCTTTTCCCATCTGTAAAACATGGTGGTGGTAGTATCATGGTTTGGGCCTTTTTTGCTGTATCTGTGACAGGACGTCCAAAAATTAGTCAAACTTTATGTAATACATGTGGGTTTCCTTCTGTCTTTATACAACAGGATCTTCGTAGGCACTCTAATCAAGGACTAACACAGAACAGGTTAACACAACAGGGCAACAAATCAATAAAGAACAGACTTTCTAAGCTGTTTGTCTCACCATTTGAGATTGTCATATACTGTATATGGTCACAGTTGTAGCAGTGGCCAGGGGCAACCTGGCTTTATGGCTTTATGGTTCAAATCATATTAAACTGGATCTAGTGCCAGAATGGACACTAGTTATCTAGCTGTAGCTTTCAACCAAGATAAGGATTTGATCCATTCGTGAATAATGCTTTTAATTCCAAGTGTTATACACAAGGAGATAGATGTTCACAGTTGATGGTGTGTGACCTTGACCATTTACATTTATGAGTCATATTTCGGATAATGGCAGCAATGGTGGTGAAGCAGGTAGCATTAGTACCTCACAGGTTCACAGTTCCTGGTTCGATCCTGGTCCATGTGGACTTCCGTCTACCTTATTATTGGTACACTAAATCGCCCCTATTTGTGAACGTGTGAGCATGGTGCTCTGGGATGGACTGCGAGTCCTATCCAGGTTGTAGTCCCACCTCGTTCCCAGTGTTCCTAGGATTGACTCCAGATCCACCATAAAGCTGACCGGGGATAAAGCGGTTGCTGAAGATGAATGAGTGAATGATTGAGAATGCTGGCTTTCCATTAGACCCAGGTTGTTATGTAGATGGGTTTTTGTCGTCGTTGTTGTTATTGTTGCTGTACAGAATGGATTAAATCTGTGCACCATGACGAAGTGGACACCATGGATCTAAGATTTTTGACTGGTTCACGTTGAAACATAGCAGTAAACCCAGTGCTTCCAACGGACGCCAATCTCATGAGGACTCCAATCATATTTGTTAGACTACTTAGGGGTTATCATAGCCGAAGACTCCTAGAGACCCCTATTTACCAAAAGTGCCCTTATCCCAATTTTGCATAAAAGTGCTCAAGTTGTTCGTGTTGATGCACACTGAATCACAATTACACGCCAGTGTCTGTTCTTCAAGCTTCAATGACTTGAAAATCTGTGAAAAGGCCATGTGGGATTTGATTTCTTTTTCGAGACTTTGTGACATTTTATTGTACTACAAAAGAAAAACCTTGATTTTTTAATTTATTTTTTGACTGGAGTATTACATTGTCAAGAATTGCGACGTTGATTTAGAAGACACAAAACAATTTCTCTTTCTTTCATTCTGCTTGTATCGCCTTGTTTCCGCATTGCCCTGTATATCAGACTCGTTTTTCAGTCAACGGTGTGATAATGAAGTTAATTTCGCGGATTCACCTGCAGGCTGCGTAGCTCTCCTTTTCACTTCAGCGCATGGGCTTTATTTGTTTGTTTCACCCCTGTTGTTACCAAAGTCGAGTAAAATATTTCCCGAAGCCGTCTCTCTTTCTCTCTCCGCTCTTTCTCTATCTGGCCCTCTCTCTCCATCTCCCCTGACAGTGCTCCTGTAAATAGACTTACCTTTCATGGTCATGAAGTCCTTCTTTTTTTGTCTTTATATCCACAACTTCTCCTTTCATCATCATTACTTGTAAAAAAAAAAAAAAAGAGAATTTTTTAAAAGACCTGCCGGCTTTGAACCGCTCTTGTGTCTGTCCTCCTTTACTTCATGAATCAGCCATAAGAATCAGATTTTTGAACATTACAGCTTCACGATATGACACGAATTAGACATGTTTATGCATTTCTCCCTAGCGCTTTGATTTCCCTCCGTTTGTGTATTCTAGAATGATTTGAGGTGGCGGAAAAAGACAGGCGGTGACTTTGATTCGTCGTTCTTTTGATTCCCGTATCTCCCTTGACGATCGATGTAACTGCAGCACTCCCTCCGGAGTGACAGGAAGTACCTCTTGTCGTAACAAATTCAGAGACGAGATGCGGTGCATATTTAATAACGTTTCCGCCGTTACGCTATGACTACAGTTGCACAGGAGCTCTGACTTTGAGCTGAACTTTCATAATCATGGACAGGTTGATTGTAGGGGCTCAAGGAACATCTGTGTGGGGAAAAGTTGTTACGGATTTAATGTTGCAGAACATTCCCGAGAACAAGTTGGTTCCTGTTAACATTTATGTCACGGCAGCTATGAACGCAGCCGATCTTTTTAGTTCACCATCGCGGATGCTTCACTACCATGGTCATCCAGGATTTTCTGTCGAAATGACACATCCATAGTTTCCACACAAATTGACTGAGGTCCATCCATCCATCCATCCATCTTCTACCACTTACTCCTTCTGGTGAACCTGGAGCCTATCCCAGGGAGCATCGGGCACGAGGCGGGGTACACCCTGGACAGGTTAAATTGACTGAGGTACATTTCCGAGAGTCCATCATCTCCTGTCCTTGCTTGTTTTGGGGTTTTTTTTTTTCTCCTCCTAGCTCCGTTATCCTACTGTCACATTTATGAACAGGACTGCTTCTGCTCCATGTTGGAGTTTAACAGAGCGTTTAACAGCCTCGCGCTATTCAAATGTATCAGGTGGTCTCGTCTGCAGTGAGAGTGTACCTGACTCACCTGACACCCTCTCCTCCAGTGAGTGTGAAAAACCCTCATGGCTGAATGGGAGAGAAGGACACAGAAAGGACAGAGAGAATGAGGAAATGGAAAGAAACCAGAGAGAGAGAGAGAGAGAGAAGGACAGGCAGTCATCAGGGAGGCGGCAAGACTGATCGAGAAAGACACTGTAAGAGCAAACCGTCTCTCGAACTCCAAACATACATCGGGCCAAAAAATCCCACACGTGTAAAGAAACATGAAGGACAATACAGGATAAATTGTCAACTGGTGAAGACGTCGGCGTCTCACTGGATATCGTTTGGTGCGAGATTTAATTAAGCCGTTCTTCAGCTTTGTCTCTGATGTCGATTCTTAGAGGATTTGATTTCATTTCGACAAAGAAAACTATTCTAAGTGCAATAATATTGCTTTTATTCGAAAGTATTTAGCATGTTATAGGTTGTTCGGAACAGCAGAAATCAAACTTAACCCAATATGATTATGACTGGTGGACAGTATAAAAAAGAAAAATAGCTACTATTATGCACTACACCTCCAGTTCTCTTTGCGGAACAGACGGCTCTCACTGCTTGCGTCTTCCCAATCGAATTTCCTCCGTGGTTTTTCTCTTATTCATCTTTTTCTCTTCTTTTCCATTAAAATAGTGCAGGAACGGCCAACGCGGCCTGTTTTCTTAGACAGTTCCGTTTTTTAAATAACTCTCGTTGTTCACTTTCGTGGCAACGCTTACAAGGTCGGACACACTTCGCCTGGATCATGTGGTCGTTCGTGGAGTGGAGTGTGTACGCCTCTGTGTCGACAAAACACCGGAGAGAAGTCATGTAGCGTGACCGGTGAGGTGATTTCTTAAAGTCACATCTTGTCTACTAGGTGTATTTAAGGCAAATGTAAAGGAGCATTTATTTCAGAGAAATATCCCAAACGTGTAAAATATCTACGCCAAAGTATCGATGCCACATGAAGATCATGTAAGAGTTAAACTTCCGCACGTCTATCTGGCCTGATGAGTCATGTCTTTATTTGATTTTTTTTTTTTTTTTTTTTTTTTTAAATATGTACATTTAATATGGTCCAGTGTAATAAAAGCAATTATCGCACCATGGAAATTTAGTGTCAGTGCATGCCTAGTGGCAGTGTGTGTGTATGTGTGTGTGTGTGTGTGTGTGTGGGAGTCCGTGTTACTTGCTCGCTGAACATACAGCTAGGAGAAAAAAGCACTGTTACTGTTGCTGTGTTTCCATGGTGTCACAGTGAGGAGCTTTTGATTGCTGTATGAGTGTGTGTGTGCACGCAATTGTCACAGTCTTACCTGACAATACCATGCCACACCACCAGAGGTCCCCATGGCCTGAATTCAAGTTGACTTCCTGGTTGTCTGAAATGTTGATTATTACTTCCTCGTTAGTTCACTGTTTATACTTTCGCTCTCGTTTGCCAAGTCTTGTGCTATTATCAATGCCACAGGATATTCATGTTTCTACTCTCGTGGTTTTTTTTATTATTATTATTTATTTATTATTTTTACTTTTTTATTACTCGCCTTGCCTTTAAGATTTTCAGAGCAGGTTTTTTTTTTTTTTTAATCCATTTGATTGTTATTGTTATTTCTTTTTTTACTCTTTGCCTATGGATATGTGGAGATGGAGATGAATCAAGTGAAGGGATGACAATGAGGCTTGTGTATAAATGCCACAGATGACTTTTTACCTCAGGTGATGTAACAGAATGATGTGAAAAGCATTCGCCCTATCCTCGGGAGATCGTAAGTTCAAACCGCAATAACCGGGAGTCCAAGAGAGCAAGAAATTACTCTCTTCCCTGTCAATCAGAGTGACACTAGCCGATGGTAGCCATCTGTGAGCTATGTGGAAGAGCACATGTAGCGTTTTCCTCCAAGTCTTTTGCGATACATTTACGGCATTTGGCAGACGCCCTTATCCAGAGAAACGTACATTTATCTCATTTATACAACTGAGCAATTGAGGACGGTTAAGGGCCTTGCCAAAGGATCCCAAAGTGGTAGCTTGGCAGTCTTGGAGCTTGGCCTTCTGACCTCCTGATCAGTAACACAGAGCCGTTAACCATTGAACCACCGCTGCCCCGTGTGGTGTAGCGCGACAACACGTGCTAGCCTTCACGTTTCCCATTTCGTAGCTGACACGTCATGGTTGAGAGTTAGCTAGTGTGCGGGAATTGGTTGAAGAACTAAATGGGACAAAAATGGGGTAAAATAGGATCTGTGCAGCTAATATTTAGCTAGCAAAGAGTTCAGCTTTAGATTCGGAGTCAGCCTCTGAGTCATAAAATGGTCAGAAACGCCGAGTTGTCGGCAGAGTGATTTGCGTAGACAATAAATTCCCGATCCTAATGACACTCTACCCAAACGGAGCGCAGTTCTGACCCAGAAATGTGACTCTGACTAAAGATTACAGCCCCATTGTAAGAGGATTTACCTTTCAGCTCAGTTTGAGTGGCAAGAGTAAATTATGACCGATCGTTAAGCAGTCACACACACACACACACACACACACACATTTTCTGCTTACAGCAGGCAGTGATGACGCCACACGTTAATACCTGGAATAAAAACAAAATGGAGGTTTGTCCAAGTCCCTCCATTTTCCCCTCCACATCCTGTACCACCGAAGGAGAGCGGCTTCAACTTCCTGTAAACAAAAGCCCAAAGGATCCCGGCGCAGAGCTGAGATCTTGACACCGAGACTGCCTTTAACTTCCTGATCCGAACCTTATTTAGCTCGCAGTATAACTAGGACCGTTCTGAGTCACATCGCAAATACTGTACATCTTTAACAGTGGAATGACATGCGATGATTAAACACCCCAATTATTTTCTGCTGCTTTTTTTTTTTTTCCAACTCAATAGATTCATGAATCCACAGAAAGTCATATATTATGAGTCAGTTCCATTTCAAGTCTTTTATTTAATTCCACTCGAGCTCGTGCCATTCATTCGATAAGCCGAAATCCATTCACTCATGCAGTAAAAGCTTATTAAGCGCAGAATAGGATTGAATTGATCGTCTGAATGAATCCTAAAGCTTTGAATTTGATTTCAGACTCGGTGGATCTGAGATTAGCCTTAGAAAAGTCACATAAACTTTTTTTTTTTGTGTTTTTCCGCTACATTTGATTTATATATATATATATATATATATATATATATATATATATATATATATATATATATATATATATATATATATATATATATATATATATATATATATATAAATATATAAAATGACATTATCATTTATGAAAATCACGGGAGCGCATTTCAAAAGAGCGAATTTTCTGCAAGACTAGGCCTGCAAATGATTGTTGCCGAACACCTCGAGCATTCACAGACAAGATGCACGCCATGTCGCACTGTACACGTGAAAGATGTCACGAAACTGAAAAGAAAAAACCTTTTTTTATATTGTTTTTTTTTTCATTTCATTTTATTTTATTATTTCCTGACAGCGTTCTCACAAATCTCGGCAGCTGCTGTTACAAGACTCACAACGTAGTGTACATCTTACGGTCCTTTAGTCCAGTTTTATTGACTACATTGGACATACAGCAAAGAGAGTAAATCATGAATTATCCGTCATGTCGACTGAACAAGCACTCGCGAGTAAGTGAGGATTGTTGCTAGTGAAAAAGCCAAACTCTTGGAAGCAGGACGATTGCTTAATGCTAAATCAGTACAGATTCTTTATACTTAAACTGGCAGATAAAAACAGTTGGATAGATTCTCTCTGGACCTGGATGAGCTCTCGGAAGAAGCACGAACAATATTTACACACTTTGCCTTTGAGGAGTTAAAAATATAACAATACTACTAATAATACTACTAATAATAAAAATTTTTGTTAAGAAAAATAAATCTATTTCATAACAAGGCCATGGGCCATGGTGGTTAAGGCTCCCATTCTGAACAGCATGTCCCACTTCTGTCGCCGGCGTTTCTGTGACACCAGCAGGGGACTAAACATTTGGATGATTAAATGGGTTTTAAAAGTGCTGTGTCATGTCCCCTTCGTCTCTCAGACAGAGGATTAGGGCTCGGCCGTGTCCTCGTGTCGTGTCGTCTCTGTATTGTTGTGCTGTTTTTCTGACCCTCTAATAGCGAGCAGGCTGAAGGTGTGTGTCCTGCCTACACTGTGTTCCGCAGCTCACGCGCCCGGCCACTCTTCTCACTTTCAGAACGTCACGTGGGTGGGGCGATGGACCTCCTGCTTTTATTGTAATGCCTAGATTTGAGGTTTTTTTTTGTTTCAGGACCATGGACAGATACAAGAGTCTGATTTCCATAACCATGAGCGCCGTTATTCGTATGTTGCGTAGCGAATCACTAATACATGATGAATTGACGTATGCCACATTTACAAATTGTGATCGTTCCGAACAGGTTCATTTGGTTCTTTGAGAATGTGTCGGAACCTGAGTGGAATATCTGGATTTAATCGTGAGAGGAAAGTGCAAGTACATGAGGACGCAAAATAATTATCAGCAGGTCAGCAACAGGTTAATGAGAATTGTACAAGAATGGAGAAGCCCAGGGATTTTGTTTGTTTGTTTGCTTGTTTGTTGGTGATGTGGCAACCAGACCAAATCCTAGTCACGTTTCTTCTTGAATATCCAAATGCATAGAATTGCGTTAGGTTCATTTCTGCTCGCCTCTAAAGAAAATGCGATCATGCATTAATGGGTAAAGTTTAGCATGAGGTTGAGTAGGCGTAGCTCAGTCGATGTGTTAAAAGCCTATTGTCCATGAGCATTAATCTTTCATCCCTTTAAAACGCATTGTACTTGAATCTCCCATAGACCCCCAGAGAAGCACAGCATCTCTGCGCTTTTTGATCAGTGCTGTGTCAGGGCCATCAAAAGAGATTTCCAGGCAGGCTGCGCTGCCCACCGAAAACAGTTTTAAATGAACCAACGGCGCGATGATTCAGAACGGTGAGCTATTCCATCATTCGATTCGCTAAAACATCGATTCATTCAAAATTCAAAATGAGTGAATAATGTAGACGGTAGATAATATATTTTTAACGTACTTTTCGGAAAAGCCGGGCTTCCTGTGGTCATCTCAAATCAATCGCCTGCGCTGTCGACGCATATGCAAGACGAACGTCCAAAATCTACAGTCCTCTCATAGTCATTTCATGGAACACAACGCGAATATGTCCCAATATGTCTCCAGAACACATCCCAGTGCTGCACAGTGTAATTAAAATCTCGAACCAATGAAGAGATGTGTAAAGCTTTCAGATGCTTAAGTGCATTTCTTTGGTTAAACTGTGGGCATGTGCTCCTTAGGAGAGAGCACAAATGAACCGAGATACACACCACACACACACACACACACACACCACACCACACATACCCAACACATACACACATGGTTGTAAGTGTGTAATCTGATCTTGTTTATATTAAATGCAATGGACAGTACAGTTATAAGACAATAATCCACAATGGAGTGGTCTGATAAAGGCAGACATGATGAGGAGTCACTTTTACCACCCTGAAAATGATTATTTTACTATAACACACTCTGAAATGTTTTCTTTCTCGTATACTGACGCTGTGGGTGGCTGTGGCGCAGTTGGTAGAGCGGGTTGTCCTCTAAGCGTAGGGTTGGCGGTTCGATTCCTGGCCCACGTGACTCCACATGCCGAAGTGTCCTTGGGCAAGACACTGAACCCCAAGTTGCTCCCGATGGCAAGTTAACGCCTTACGTGGCAGCATTACCACCATTGGTGTGTGGGTGAGACACAGTCTAAAGTGCTATATAAGTTTACCATTTACCATATTTGTCTGGTCATGGACTCCAGTCTTGTCTCAAGGTCTTGTCTTGTCTCTGGCTTATTGGTATTTGTATTTTGACACGTCTCGAGTCTTGGGCATCTGGCTAGACGCTGTCTAAGACTTATTAGAGAATATGTAAAAAAAAAATACAATTGTTAAAGTCACATTTACCTCGTATCTCCGAGGTTGGGGGCTCGATTCCTGCCTCTGCCCTGTGTGCGTGAAGCTTGCATGTTCTCAACATACTTCAGGGGTTTCCTCCCGGTACTCCCCCAGTCCAAAGACATGTGTTGTAGGCTGATTGGCGTATCATTGTCTCGATATTGTGTGCGATTGTCCCCTGCTTTGTGCTTAGAGTTCCATGGGATGGGCATTACGCTCCCTGGGACCGAAGGGTAAGATAATCGATATGGGAAATAAATGGATGGGTAATTACACACAGCTTGTCCTGAAGACTTTCCTGTAGCAGAAAACATAGCGTTACAGCTTTATAAAGAGATTGCCTGTCTGGTTCAGATGTTCCTGGAGCCAGAACTTAATAAAACCATGGATTAGATCAGCTTAAAGGACAAGAGTGAAAACTTTTCATATAAATGTTGCAGCAGCTGTTGTATAAAGCCTTCCAGGATATAAACTTTTATACCCTGGTGCTGTGTATCTTACTGGTCCAGTCACACAGCTTTATGTAAATGTACAAATCCTCGCCAATGTCACGGAAGAATTCCTGTTCCAGAAATACAGCGGGAGGAAATTGGGCGCGTCAATATTTTTTGCAGTAAATCTATTTCCAATGATTCTATTCGCATGAAATTTTCACCAGATATCAGTATTAACTCAAGAGATCTGGAAGACTTCACAACATTAAGTTATGTGTAATAAAGTGTACTAAATTTACGGATTTCCGCTGGTTCCTTGGCTTACATTGACTTGGAGAACTGCTGATTCTTAGCGTGTTCAATCCTGTGTCCTTCCACTTTATAACACATACTGTAACTTTAACTTTTCAATACTTCCTTCCTCCACTCTATCTCTACCATATCGCAAGCTTTCTCAGACCTTCGGACTCTTTTCTGTGTGATTTCGCTGCTTCTACTATCAAGTGACTTGTTGAAATATTAATTAACACCATTAATGATTGAGATTCTGTGTTGGATCACTGTTAAAACTCTGATGAAGAGATTCCTTTGGAGCGAGAGCATGTAAAGATAGATATGAAATAGCTGTTTGTCATTTCTGAAGCCGATATCGGTGCAGCCTCGACGGGATACGGATGATTCTTTTATTTTAACCCGGCTAAGTGGATACTATTATAAGAAACCAAAACCATCGGGTGGAATACACACACCCGATTTTTGCTCTTTTCGATTGAGTTGCAATTTGGATCGGGTCTGCGTGCCGGATTTCCCCAGATGTTCTCCAGAGTTTATTTTGCAAACAGTATGAGATAGTTTTAGGAGGGGTGCGTGGGGAGGGAAGGAAGAGGGGGGATGTTGAGGGTAACTGGAGTGCCTTTCAGCGAGCTGACGATGAATGGCGGTGATGAAGAGATCAGTACGGAGGCAGACAGTCACGCAGCGAGCCCAGAGGACTTCGCCTGTTCCATAATCCGACGCTCAGACACAATTTCATGACGCGACCAGACAGCTGTGCTGCTTCAGCCGGACAATTAAGACAAACGGGGTCCCTTTCCCTCAGCACACACTGACCCACTGAACCCCAAAACCCACCAAAAAGCCTCCAGCTGTTCAGAGATCAGCAGTGATCTCAGTGATCAGCACTGATTGTAGATCTGTAAGAGGAAGAAGAGAGGAAGGTCAAGTCACACACCAAACCAAAACTCACTGAAAATAGCACCATTGAACAGTCAGAAGGTTGATTAGTTTCCTCATAGTGTTGCAGCTGCAAATCACATGATCATACCAATACACTCGTTCCAAAACGCATTCTTTCCATAAAAACAATGTACACAGGCACTTCTATGGTGGACGCTACGTGTATGCTTTTTCTAAGGAGGTTTTTTACCTTCAGAGGTAAAGCCGTAACGTTAAGTTTTTCCCGACGTCTTCATGTTCAGAGTTTACGCTTCATGGATTCTCGGTAACATGACAGGCTGCGTTCTGAGAGAGAGAGAGAGAGAGAGAGAGAGAGAGAGAGAGAGAGAGAGGAGCGAGAACAATGGTTTATTGCATCAATAATGTACGTGACAGGATCTAACTTGTTTCGTGGGTATTCCACAACATTAATGTAACAATAAATGGATAAAAAAGTATGGTTTCTTATTCTTTAATATGTAAAAAAAAAAAAAATGGTGTGACATATGATGAATTAACACTTCAGGAGGTGCTGTTTTAGGAAAATTTGATGATTAGTAATCACTAACGTGGTGATTATTTTCCTACAACCGCATGCCTTTAATTGTTTCATTCCATACTTTAGTATAATCTAGCAATAAGATAACGGGCACTCCATGTATCTAACAGTAAAGCATGGGCGACTTTGGGGAATTCTGTGATAGTGTATTCAGGCCCGCTGTTTCCTGTCATTTCTCATGAAATAGACCAAGGTCTGCTTATGCAGCGTGACACATCAGTGCAGGATGTCAGCGGGAAGCAAATTCCCCCATCCAATTTGCAAGGTTGAACCTTACACCCTCTTTTGATGGTAACGGGATTGAAAATTACCACCGGGGCCGATGCTGACGTTTTTTGGTTTTTTTTGGTTGTTGTTTCGCTTTCTTTGTCACTTCTTCCTCCACCCGTTCCTCCCTTTCCTTATTCACTCGCTCGGCTCGCCGTTCCTCTCTCGTCATCCTGAAAACATCACATCACACTCTCCGTCTAATCGAATGTCAGAGGGGTTTTTTTTTTTCCTTTTTTTTATAGCGCTTTCTCGATTCTGCCCCCATTTTCTGTTCCGCTGATATGCGCCATGTCGGACACGTTTGTTCCTGCGTCCCGTTGATGCTTCCTGCTGAAAAATGAAAGCAGCCATACGTTCCTTGCTGAGTAAATAGAACGCCGTCTCACAGAGGCACTCGTTTAGCCCGGACCGTGCCTGACCGAGCTGGCGAGTGGCGTGACTGCGGCTCCGATTAAAACCCCGCCGCAGTGGAGTGATCATCGCTGAGCGCATTTTCACAGCTTTAAATCAGTGGTATGAAATCCACACTCGAGACAGCGGTTACAGCACACCGCCTGACACTTCAGACACTTAAGCCATGATGCATTGTAGGGGGGAAAAAAACGGTAGATAATGATGCATTTGGAGAGCCACAATATCTGCAAGATGGATAAGTGGAAATAAACATTTTCAAAAAAAAATAAACTTTCCACAGTGTGGCTATTTTTTTCCTGCAAACGCTGTTTATTACCCAGACGGCACAGGCAGGAGAGGTGGACTGTAACAGTAATTCTCTTCGGGGGTGACAGTCCACTACGTCCAAACTTTAAATGAATGCACTTTCCCTTTCTCTAGTCGGTGTGAATGAAGAATTTGCTTGTATTCAGACGATGAGTACAGTCAGTAGATAAAAGTAATCCAAAAAATAAAAATACTATAACAATGTGCCTCCAAAGTCAAAATAAATGGAATGCAGAAACTTTTATATCCACAACCCAAAAGGTAAAAGAGTATATTGTTATATTGTGTTATACGACAGCAATCAAAAAAGATGTTGTTGGGTTGTTGTTGTTTTTTCCTGATGTGGAACATCTGTGAAACAAGTCGTCATGGTTTCCCTCTTTGAGTCATACTTTCCTCTTTCGTCAGCAGCCACATGTGCTCATGTTTTGGTTCCAGTCCTCTGTCCTGTCATTTAAAAAAATATATTTTTGTGTGTGTGTTTTACCCTATTGTGTTCACCTGTTCTGTGTGAGTCCTCGAATCTTGTCTGTGTTTTGACTTTCACTACAGACTCAGCTACAGCATCTACTCTGATTACTCTATGCTAAAAGCTTTACCTCTGACTATTCCAAAGCACTGACACTGGAGACTCCTTCTCCGAACAGAAAATGTTACCATATCAACAGTTAGATTTTTTTTAAAAAGAAGTTTACATGGAGCTGTACAAGTCTCAGTGGCAGTGCTGGGGCTTGAACCCCCGACCTTCTGATCAGTTACCCAGAGCCTTAATCACCAAGCCACCACTGCCCCCGACGTTTGGAACATGCAAGCAAACGTTGAACGTTATTTACGTTCCCGATACTATCCGTCCCGATACTATCCGTCCCGATACTATCCGTCCCGATACTTTTTGCTCACCTAAAAACTGTGGGGTCTGCCACCAAAGGTTCTAAAATGAAAGCTGAAATTCTGATCTGTCGTCTCATATTCTCATATTTTTATCTTCATCGTGTAGGCCCAAAAAATTGCTATGCTGTTCCCATACTTTTGAATGGGACTATACAATGTATTCCCTTCATTGAGGTGTGATTTGCTGTGGGTTTGGTCCATTTTAGTTAGGTGTAAAGCACAGGTTAAGTTTGTGGTCCGGTTTCAACACGAGCACACTGCCAAATGACATGCAGGACAGCACACTCATCTTCCAGTGTTATAAATGTGACAGTGTGACTTCAGCTTTGCCGTGGCCGAGTCATTATTTACACGCTGCCTTCCTCATTATTTACAGCTATGTGTCAAAGAGCCATGCAAAAACCACAACCACCCACTGCTCAGAATCTGTGTCGCGTCCGTGTGGGTGTTTATTCAGAATGTTGGAGAAAGATTCCTGATTTTAGGACCGCTCGTAGATTGTCTCACTTCGTACCGGTGTAACAGGGTGATATCGAAGCTATTTATATACCTGAGATGTCTACGTTCGTGGGCTAGGTTATGCAAGGACAAAAGGTTTCGTCCTATACTCTTTCTGAAGCTAAATTTACCCTGGCACCAACTGGCTTGGACTTCATTATGGCGCTGTAGACTGACGGTATAGAGGAAATGGTTTTAGACCGCAGGGCAGGAAGAAAGTGCCAAAGGTTTGACACCCAGGACAGGTGCCAGGACATGTATTCCCTAGGCCTCGTAAACGTTTCTGAGCGCTATGTGCTCGAAAGCTTTTTAATAAGGTACAAAAAGGACAACAGCCAGTTTTAGACTGGGCAATTTTAGCACCTTTTGTAAGAGTATTATTTGATAGACATTTCGATAATGTGTGTTTTTCTGTCTCGAATGATGATGATGATGATGATGAAGATCCTCTAATGGTAGACCTGCGATTAAAGAAAACGAGCCTGCTCTACAATCTTATCGCACAAGACGAATGAAACACTTTGGGATGTGATACAGTGGAGTTATTGTGACCACCCCAAAGCTGAGGATTTGTTTCATTATAAGGGTACACCTTGAAGTGTTTTAACGCTCTTATTCCACAGTAATTTGCCAACACTTTCTATAGAAAAGCTAATGTATTCGAATAATCCACACATTCTGACCAATCGAAATCCATAATTCATCAGAACTGTTTTATAAATTCAAATGGCACTTGTGTCCGATTTCCTGATTGTGCATAAACAACTGCGACATTAGGCACTAGTTTTCGATGATCGTTGTGTTAGAAGGCCTTTAACGTACTTTATCTACACCACCACTAAGACGACTGTAAATATTGACGTTTACGCCAGTGTATACATTTCATTTCTGAATTTTGATGAGTCGTTTACACTTATAAGGAGTTGTTTTCCCTAAGTGCCTATTTGGGACGATTACGGAAAACCTCCTGGGTGCGTCCTCATGAAGCTGGTTGAGAGCGTGCCAAGCTTCACTAGGAATGCGGATGAATGGTTAAGTATTAAATCATTTGGATTTGTTTTCCGCTTTTTCTTCATCACTGCATGACTCCGTGCGTGTGTTACGTATACAACGCCTTCGTTATTATTCTTCAATAGGAGGAAATAATACACAAATGAAGACCTTCTATGAGTACGTGTGTATAAATCTTTTGACTGGTGGTGTATTTTCTTAATTGATGATTGTAATATGTCTCTAACTCTCTGAATCCACCCTCTGATTCATAAGGCAGAACCGCAAAGTCCGATATTACTCATTAGATGATGACTCAGATAAGTTCTCCAGCCCAAGTGGCCGGAATAATAAAATATTCATCTGTGAGGTCAGAAAGAGGTTTCAGAGCCCTGAGTTCATTAGAGTTTAGTATCTTGTGCTACAGATATAGTATGTGTGAGGGAGGCTGAGGTGTTTTCTGATAAACTCTTCACCATCATTACTGCTGCTGCTTCCACTCTCATCCATGCCAGTGCTGTGATGTGGTGATTATTTGCTTCTTACCGCCCAGCTCCATGCAGCTTCCACTCTTTAGCTGCCTCACAGGTTATGTGTCTCAAAAGATTCACCGACTCAATCCACTGCTCAGAATATTTCTAATTTAACACGGCAGACATGTGCTATGAGTTAGGAGGCAATTATGACAATCAGTATGAGCTTTTCTGGACAGTCGTTCACGCAGCTCCTTTTATTACTGGTGGACCATTATTTCGAAATGTTTCAACATTCATTTCCTTTCTCTCTCCACCAATGCTTCTGCACCTGTTAGTTCTTGTAAAGGAGGCGTGGCCTTTTATTCGATAAACCCTTGAAGAACTCTCGAAGCACCCCTTTTCTAAGAATGTACCCATAATACAAAGTACAGGAGGCGTGGCCTTTGTTTCTTTTGTCCCAGTAAAGGAGGTGTGATCTCTATGCCTTAATTATATCCAATGGACACATTAAGAAACCCTTGAAGAACCTTCATTTATTCCAAGAATATGTTTATCTAATCTAGTAAGGAAGAACATTTAGAATTCTCTGAGGAAACTGTTAGTGTCTATGAAGATATCTACAACACGGGGTTTCCTAATTAGACAGTTCTTCAATTAGAACAAACCCATAAATAACCGTTGGAGAAATGAAGGAGTCGTGACTTTTGTATTTATAAGTCTCACTGAAGGAGGTGTAGCCTTTTAGGAAATGTAAAATGTTCTGGGGAACCCTTAAAGGTTCCATCTAGAGCCGTTTATCAGTGTGTTTTCCAACCAGAAAAGGTTCCAAGTAGAGCCCTTTTTAGAAGATGAAAAAGTTTAATTATCAAATGGACCCCTGAAGAACTTTTGGAGAACACTTTTTTCTAAGAGTGTGCTTTTGTACATTCTTAGAAAATTTTGAGACCTCTGGGAGAATCCTTAAAGTTTCTATGTAAATGCGAAGAACCGAGTGTATCCCAGGTAGAAAGGGTCACAATCAGAACCCTTTTAATACACAAAGAACATTTAATTATCTAATGAACCCTTGAAGAACCCTTTTGTTCTAGGAGTATGCCTGTCAGTCTCAGTGAGGTAGGTGTGACATTTGAGTACCTTTAAATCCCAGTGAAGTAGGTGTGCCTCAGTACCAGTGAAGTAGGTGTGCCTCAGTACCAGTGAAGTAGGTGTGGCCTCTGTGATCATCAGTCCCAATAAAGGAAGCATGGCCTCTGTATCTAAATACCTGAGAACGAGGCGTGGCTTCTGTGTTTCAGTCCAAGAAACAAAGCATAGCCTCTCTGTTTCATAACCAATGAAGGAGTGCCTGTTAGTCCCAGTGAAGGAGGCGTGGCCTATGTGTCTCAGTCCCCGTGAAGGAAGCGTGAGGCCTTTGACCCTGTTTGATCCAATTCTCAACTCTAACACTTTTTCTCCAAACTCAGCCACGGCCTACTGCATCTTGCTGCATCCAAATAGCTGTAGAGCATATCTTATTGAATTCTTTGCTTTTGTAATGTATCTGTCATTGGTTTATTGATCACATCTGAGATATGCAATGCATCACACTGCATATCTCCCACACACACACACACACACACACACACACACACACCTAATGTGTTTCACTAGCACTGTGACACTGATTTTCTCCTGTAGCTGCACTAACTCTTCATCCTGGGCTCTTTGCCTTTTGTTTATATCACTAAATGCATCTTTTTCTTTCTGGCAGTCTAAGCCCAATACACACTAAGGGAGCGTTCACACCTATTAGTCTGTTTGCTGAGTCAGAGTGTAAATTGATACTTTTCATTTGTTTGCTATTGCGCTTTGGTTTTGTTTCACGCTGCACGTAATTAAACAAGCGAAAAAAATAAGTAAATAAAGCTCAAACCTTTGACTGAGAGATGCGTATAACATAAACGTCCTCATAAATGGTAAACGTGCACTTATATAGCGCTTTTATCCAAAGCGCTTTACACTGTGTCTCATTCACCCATTCACCCATTCACGGTAGCAGAGATACTTACGGGAGCAACTTGGGGTTCAGTGTCTTGCCCAAGGACACTTCGGCATGTGGAGTCACCCAGGCCGGGAATCGACCCGCCAACCCTACGATTAGTGGACAACCCGCTCTACCAACTGCGCCACAGCCGCCCAGAGCACTGTGCCATAAATCCCCCAGAGCACTCAGTCAATCCTAAATATAAGACTAGATAAGTGCATCAGTAACTTTTTTAAAAACCGTTTGTGTTTTTAATGCACATTAAGGGTTTAGTTTAGTGTTTAGTTTTTTGTTCCTCAGTCCAAATCTCCAGAACACATCTGCAGTACTACACCTCTGTAACTTTGGCTCAGTATAGCAGTAAAAAAAATAATAAAATACAGGCTCCAACCCAAAACACACGGCATGTTTGATTCACGTCTTGCATTCGAGTTGATTCAGAGTCGAACCTCAGACACTCTCGCACTGGTTGTTTTGGTCCTCACTTGAGTGTGATTGCTCCGTTCTCACCTGCTTAAACAAAGTTGTGCCGAGGGGAAAAACACAGCAGGGTCCCACTCAAACAGACGAAAATGCTACACATCTGAAAACACCCTAAATATTTATTTTTATGACTATACTCATTTTTTAATAAAAGAGTCTCTGACATGATGGAGGCTTAGAGACACTGTGACCTTGCATCAGCGCGACTGAGGAACTGAACGACAGATAGAGAACAAGACAGATAGACCGGAAAGAAAAAGAAACAGAAATAGGAATTGTGTGAAGGGATGAGGAAAGGAGAAAGGTGCAGAGAGGATAAAAAAAAAGGTAAAAGAGACAGCCAGAGAAGATGGACTGAGAAACAGAAAGCTGGAGGTGGTAAAGAAGCTCGTTGAAAAACTCTGCAGTCGTCTCTCACAGCTTCGGCTCTGGTTCGGAATGCTCAGTCGTCATGGGCACGGGCTGCCATTGCTATGGAAACCGCAGAGCAGGAAGGATGTTGGCCATGGAAGAAGCGAAAGAAAAGATTGACGATGAAGTGGAGAAAATGGAGACAGCCTGCCTAGGACGGAGACACAAAGAAGGATATTATGATGGATATTTCAGCGGAATCTCTGAAGCTTCACGGTTTTGTCATTGCTGCTGGCGTCAGAGGGACAGACCCTGGCGCTGGCCGTCGGAGCCAAGTTTTCTTCCAGCACAGATCTATGGCATGGTGTTTAGTGCATTTGGCTACAGGATGCCATCTAACAAAAAGACAATGAGGACAAAAATGGCAGGCGGATTCCAAATGGCTTCTGTCTGGCTGCAGGTCAAGGGTGAAGGATGCCGCTGTTGGGACACATTTGTTAAACACTCCCTCCAGGATTTAGCGATTTTGTGATCGCAGAAATGAACACAAATTCAAGTAAACGTCGCAATATTTGCAGGAGCTTGCAATTTCTTCTTTAATCACAGCAGATTTCCCGCAGATGTGGGCCGAGATGGGTCATGTGACATCATCACAATGCGCATTCACCCAAAGCCCAAACACTGGTACAGCTAAAAGGTCTCATTGGCCAACAGACATCACCATGAAGGGCCGTGCGAAACAATTCCGTGCAATTGCAATTCCACCAAATCGGCCAACTTGCATCGCAACGTTTGAAACAAATCTGCAGCAAAATCAAGCAAAAGAGCCCTGACATGTTCTATAGATGAACCTACTCTATAAGGCCAAACGTTTTGGACCCCTGACATCTCAAATATGTTCAGTACTCGGATATCGACATATTTTTGGCCATATAGTGTACTTAGAGTACATATAGTGTACTGGGAGCAAGTGGTGGTTTGGTGGTTAAGGCTCTGGGTTACTGATCAGAAGGTCGGGGGCTTAAGCCTCAGCACTGCCAAGCTGCCACTGTTGGGCCCTTGAGCAAGGCCCTTAACCCTCTCAGCTCCAGAGGAACTGTATCATGTCTGACCCTGCACTCTGACCCCAACTTCCTGATATCCGAATAAAAAATAATTTCACTGTACTGTAATGTGATTAATAATGACTCATTATTATTACTTCGAAAAACCTGGGGATTCCAAGAAAGTGAACGAATCTTAAATAATAAACCTAGGCTGCACATCAGTGAGGATTTTCTTTTGAATGCCTATCCTGATCTTCAGAAGATCTAAAAGTGTGACAGCAATTCACACGTGGCCTTGTTATCAACTTTCAAACCAAATCTGTGGTGCTGATATAACCTTCTGAGAACGAGTCATTTAAGTTCAAAAAGTTCATCAGTATTTAAGTGGGAAACGTTCCTAGTATTCAGAGTGGGCTTATGCACCTGCACAAGTTGATTTTCTGGGTACACCATTCATATTATTAAAATCACTTGTAAGTTGTTTTTAGTTCATCCCCCCACCCCCACCCCCCCCGACACAATGTCTAGACCACCACCTTGAAGCACTTTAAGCACTTGCTTTAAAAAACAAAAATCACTGGTATAAAATGTAGACTGAATAAACAGGATGTGTTAGCAACATGGTTTCCATCCTGGTCAGTTGGCAGCTTATAAAATAGCACTTGATCTAGCACACCCTATTATTTTGCATTGTGAACAAGAAGTAAAGCAACATAATGTGCGGTGCTCGGGCAGCTGTGAAAAGTTAATGTGGTCACAGGATACTAAATCAAGGTTAAGAAATGTCTGCACATTATGTTTCAATCAACAGGTCAGAACCGTGTACAACTCAGGCCAATCATTTGAGCTGTGTAATTTCCCTTATTTCTATTTTTGTGCCTTGGCCATCTTGCTACACACACTGTGTGTGACTATTCTTTGGTTCTCCCTTGTATTTTGATGGTTGATGCCAATACTGTGTTGGACAAATGCCTATGAGTTTGGCCTGTGATTTAGTAAACTCTGCGCATGGATCCTAACTCTCCTGCTAAGTGTAATATTGTACGTACTGCTAATTACCTCCCAACTAAAACCGATACAGTCTCTATAAAAGTCCAGATACTAAACTGTACCATTCAGGGTGCAAATACTTGGTGCCTTAGGGGTGTGTCTTTAGCACCTGGGAAAGGTTGTCCTTAACATTCTAGCTATATAAAAATGTTTTCAAACAGCCTGTGAAAATAAAACCAATGCTTAGCATCAATAGGTAGGTACAGTGGCCCAATAAAGGCTGGATTTGTAGTGGAATTGCATTCCTTAGTGGTTGGGTTCAAACACAATTCTACTTTATTAAACAGTGTATGGCCCAGCAAGCACTGGCAAATAGTCTAAGCATCCACAGAGCCAGAGAGAGAGAGAGGCAGGGGGGGATTTTTTGATTGGGTCGTAAGCCCCAGAGTCGGAGCAGAAATTAAAGTGATCAGCGCTCAGGCCTTGGAGAAACATCCGGAAAAGACACTCAATTATGTCCCAATCAGCCAGAGGCACCCACTGCTCTTAACTCCACTGATTTGTACCCTTCACCAGGCTTTGGACTAGCTGGCAGGCGATGGGGATGCAAGGCCAAACCCCTTACACACACATGCACACACATTCTCAGAGTGGGTCTTTTCTGGCGTCCATTAATGGCATGATTTTTATTTCCTCTGGTGTGCTTTTGATAGCCGGTCATTGGGATTCTGTGCAGGTGCAAGTCCTTTTTAGCAGTTAGTAACTAGACCCCAGTAGATGGGTCAACAGTGAGAGCAGACAATGGGAAGTGTTTTAGAAAAAAAAAAAAGATAATTACATCAATGTTTGTGGTGGGAGAAATGTTTTTATGATGGCCAGTCTGATTATACTATTTAAAAAAAAATACAGTATCATCTGCAGGGCTGGCTATCACAATAACACATCCATCAGCGCTAAACCATCTCCCTCGGAGAAATCTGCCATCGAAAGTGGCCTCTGTGCAAATCCCGAGCCCTAAACCTGCCATCTGTAATGTAATGCGATGTCTGGCTGGCCTAATCCGGCCCCTGGCTCTCTGTTTACTTATCCCGCCTAGCCAGTGACTGGAGGGGGCGAGTCATAAAAGACGGGTTAGTGAAATTCCTTGAGCCGGAGCTGTTCTGTACTCTGATACGTGAACTTGCATCACAATGTAGATCTTCCATAAAACTGAATTAAGTCAAATCAGCAAAGGAACTTGACACAAAATGGACGCCAAAATGGAAACAGACACTGTCCGTGGTGCTGATTAGAGCTTGATTATAGAGTTGTGATGCTCAGTGAGAAGCTGCTCCTGATCTCTGCTAGCCTTGAGCAAGAGGCTGATGGGGTTGGGGATCTTCAGCGTTTTGGATAATTGCTGCTCTGGGGGTTACTCCGTTCAGCCGGCACTGTGGCAGGAACCCCACTGTGTGTGGACGTCACTGCAGAAGATTAAAGAATAATAAAAAAAAAAGAGTCAGGCAGAAGCATTTGCATGGAGAGTTTTAGGGAAATACTTCCCCTTTATAACTTAAGAGTCTCAATGTGTAAGACAGCATTAAGTATACTCAGGCTTGATTATAATGCCATCAAGGATTAAAGGTGGAAATTTGGGAGGGGGGTTGGGTCTTCAGCAACTTCATAACCGGTTGTACGGAGCGTCATTTCATAGTCAATCACCTGATAAAATAATGGCTTTCGAGTTGCACTGTCGAGGATTCACCAGAGCCATTTTAGTGCTGAGGTCACATGCTTATCACCTTTTTTCGGTTTCTAATCAGCGGATGGCATAGAGAGTATGCAGAGCTCTTAAGTGGGTCACTTTTCAAAGTGTGCACTCTTCCTTCGACAGGTTTCAGGAAAGTGCCAAATTACGTAGTTCTACATTGCTTGTGTTGTGTGGAAAGGGGGGGGAAGAATGATCTGCTTAGCTAATGTTGTTTTCTTTCTTTTTCTCATGGTGGCTCAGCAGTAGCTGAGGCAGCTCTTACGGCATGTCATAGATCACCTGTGTCACTTCTCCGGAGCAATCAGGCCAAACAGGAACAAGAAAGAAAACAATTTTTTACTTGTCAAATGAAAAGCCAGCACCACTTCCTCATGTACATTCAATTTACTTTCAATCCTATTGGGTTTGTTTTATATATTTATTTTTTTTACAAACAGCAATATAGACTGTAGCATTAACTCCTCGAATTCAACCAACGTTGATATTGAGAGAACATGCTTAGGATCGAACCAGGAACCTTGTCCTTTCATGTCCTTGGCCTTTGTTTCTCATCTGAATTCCTGGTTCTGACCCTCACCCACGTTTACATGTTACAGATTCTTAGAAATGTCTTCACTTAGTGTAATATGTTCTATACACGCTTTGCAAATGACAATAAATGGATTGTTAAGCATTATACATTTTCCATACCAAGCACAGATCATCCTAAATCATAAATCTCCTCAAACCGAACATCCTTTGAACACACTTAATACTGTTAATCTGGCATCACCCAGAAACGGACGGGTTTCCTCCGTGTGCCGGAGTTTGACCTCGCCACTCTCACTACTGGCTTGTTTATTACGGATCTAAACCTACGTCCGGATTTCTGTAAGGCTGCTTTGTGACAACGTCCTTTGTTAAAATCTCTATACAAACCAAATTGAATTAAATTGAATCCAATATCCTACCAAGCATCCTAATAACAATCATTGGATGTTTAATGGGATGTATCCTGCACCTCTTTACTCCTGCATGATTCAGGGTTTTCTCCACTCAGACCCAGCTTATGAACCATTAAATCATTACTTAATGAGCTCGTTAAGGTTTGTAGAAATTCTGGAAATCGACATGGACAGAGCATGGATTCAGTCTGCTAGTCATCCGTTCTTGTTGAACTGATCAGATCCAGATCAGTTCATCTGCATACAGATATGAAGTCCGAAGCAGTGGTTCTGTTGGGTTTTTTATTTCTTTTTTACTCCGCACTGTAGCAGATCAACGTGGTGGAGGCCTGCGTTTGGTAAGGAGCCCGTGCAGAGCAGTTGAACAGGTCGTTGCGTGTGTCTAAGTGCTATTGATTCATCGATGTTTTCATGCCACCTGCTGCTAATAATGCTGGGTGTCAGTACCTTCGCTCGGTTTTGTTTCTTTTTTTTAAACAAGGCTGGACTCTGTACAGAGTACAGAGTTGGCGATATACAGTTTAGCTGCAGCAGTTATGATTTTTCACCCCGTACTATCGAGCTATGGAAGTGAAGACACCCAAAAACCACACTTTTCGCCTTTTTTTTTTTCTCCAGTTATGAATACAATTGCTCATTCACTGAAGGGGAAAGGACTTGGCATGTGAAAGACATGTATTTGCTTTTAGTAGTTGTTTCTACTGCTTTATTGTGGATTTTATCTCGGTGAACACTGATTCGTGAACATACGAGCATTGGTATTGTGAGCCATGGTAAAAAACCAAAAAAATGGAGGAACTGCAAATGATTAAGTCGCGCTCACACCAGACCTTTCGCTCACCGTTTTCTAATTGTCGCTTGCTGAACATCTATAAAAAATAAAAACAGTTCTAGTCTCGAAAATTTCTTTTTTTTCTCAGCAATGTTAGCATGTCTAGTATTTCAGGGAAGGGCAGACCAGGATGCTTTGCTAGTGACTTCTCTTATGTTATCAAATCAGTGCTAGCTATTTCTGCTTATGTACCAGGAAATAATATCGTGTTAAGTGACCAGAAAGGTGTGAGATCAGGACCCGGGACCGCCAGAAAGCCGTTTACGTTTAAAGTCTCTGAACACATCATTTTCTATGAGGTTGTACACTCTTCAAAAAAAAAACCCAACAACAAAAAGCTAAATTTATAACTTTTAAGGCGTCTTTGATTTGTCCCTCTGTGGGAATCCTTTCTATTTAGAGTTCCCGAGTAAGAAAGGTTCCATGAACAAAACCTAGGAATCCAAGAACCATTACCTAACCCGAAAATAACGTTTCGAAGAACCTTTTACAGTCTTCACCCATGTGAATATTATAATTGTAAAAGCGACAAATGAATCTATGTAAATGAATTAGCAGCTGTGCGTTTTTTTTTTCTTTCTTTCTTTCTTTCTTCATTTCTTTTTCTCTTTCTGCTTGTGCTTAATTAATTCTATTCAATTGAACCATACAAACATGTTTTAGCTCCATACTGCACAATCTATCAACAATTAGCTTGTTGTTCCGATCGT
Organism: Ameiurus melas; assembly: GCA_012411365.1. NCBI lineage: Eukaryota > Metazoa > Chordata > Actinopteri > Siluriformes > Ictaluridae > Ameiurus > Ameiurus melas. The sequence continues at coordinate 29,946,558 of CM022763.1, forward strand.
AATTTAGTGTGCTTGCCGTGGCCGAGCGTGCGTTCGCTCATACGGTATACCGATACCTAATAATACATAAAGAAGAAAGAATAAACTCACACTCCTACACATACATAGACCCGCCATGCCAGTGTTTCAGCCTCTGCGCGTCCTGTTTTAAACAGTATCACACACCGCCTGCATGTTGAGTGGACGACATCACACAAAATGTAATTACACACCGCCGCTCAGCCACTTTTCTGTTCTCAGTCAGCCGTAATGCATAACTGAAAAGAGGCTGATGCAGAAAATTGTTAATGTGTTTGCGTGTGTGTGTGTGTGTGTGTGTGTGTGTGTGTGTGGCGGCAACATGTTTATTCAATGATATTCTGTGTTTTGCCATCAAAGCCTGTTACCTTGGCAGTCACACGTTGGTGCGTTTTCTTGATTGCTCGCACAGGTGTCATGAAATGGTGGACTTCCTGTAAAATGCGCAAACGCTAAAATAGCATTTAAAGACAGGCTCTTTTTTTTTTCTTTTTTCTGAGAATGTGTTAATTGGACTTAAGACTGAGGGGCATGGTGTATTAATGGTTAACATGCTCGCGTCATATCTATCTGGGGTTGGGGGTTTCGAATCCCACCTATGCCCTGTGTGTACGGAGCATGCATGCTCTCCAGATAGCTCTGTGGTTTCCTCCTGGTACTCTGGTTTCCTCCTTCAATGCGTGTGATTGTGTCTTGCTATGGGTTGGAACCCCGTCCCGGGCGTCCCCAGCCTTGTGCCCCGAGCTCCCTAAGATAGGCTCCACTCTTTCCGTGACCCTGAGTAAGTTAATCGCTATGGAAAATGGATGGATTGTTAGATGAACTTTTTAATCTACCTCCTACATGCGAAGCACCTCTACAAGTCCCTGTGAATGAGCGGTCACTATAGGAACGATAACGTGTTAGAACGAGCTGCACTATTGTCCGAGCTGCTGTTATAGAAAACTATATCGACAACTCCTGACCAATCAGAATCGAGAAGTCGATAGCTCTGTGATGATATTGAAGTTTTGCATGCAGACGACAACAACGTTTGGTCGTTTTCAGGTTTCGGATCAATCCCATGTAGTCGTTCGAGTGTTTTTCGGTCTGTTTCACTCCACAGACCCCGAAAATTTCCGATTCTCAGAGCCGCGAGTCGAAACTGGCGAGATGTGGGTTTCAGTCATCGATTTTTATTAGCCTATTGATTTTCTGTCGTGTGCTTTTTTTTTGTTGTTGTTTCTTACTGCAGAACAGACGAAAACCACGCGTTGCAACAGGAAGTGTCGTGAACGTGTCTTTGAACAAATTGAGCTTCTGTGACGCGCTTCACCTGGGAGGAAAACCGAACAAAAAGTTCTGCCGCACTTGTCGAAATCGATCGGGTCGTTTAAAAAAAACGCTGATATTTAGGGAAATGATTTCAAACGTACTTCCGGACGGAATCTATCCGAAGCCCGAGAGTTTCCCTTCGCCGCAGGTGGGAGGAAACGTCTGGAATCGATCACTTTCGGATTGAAGTGTCTCCAGACAAAGCTGTTCTTTTTTTCTTCCCCACTTAAACGCGTCTCGTTTTACATAGCCTGCCGCTCTGGAATCAAATTAAATACGGAGAAAAAAAAACAAACAAACAAACAAAACAAAAAAAAAAAAAAACGGAGGAGGCGAAGGAAGAAGAGTGCCGTAAGGTGGCATATACAAAGGCCTGGCTTCGGTCCAGCTCTCACAGCTTTCACAGCACTCACATCTGATTAGCGCTCGCCTTTAAAAGTCAGGTTCACACAAGGCTACTAATATTCCTGATTAAAGCTAGACAGAGGGGGCTGTCCCTAAACCAAAGCCAACGTTTTGGCTGTGTTCATTACTGAGAAATATAACCATGCACAGATTTGGGATCTTAATCTCCTTTGTAATAGCACATACACACACACACACACAAACCCATTAGCCAAGAATCCAACAGATTCTTGACTTGACCAGGAGAGATTTATGGATAGCGTAGCATGTTTTTCTCGCCCTTGCTCTAGGAATATTTTAGGACTGAGGAGAAAAACAGTCGCAACTTGTTGAGCCCTGGAGCAACATGAACAGTACACAGAAACACATTCTAGTAGAGAGTCTGCATGAATCGTGTACTGCCTGGCGTTCCAACAAAGTCGATTCCGAACATGGATCCCTGAGGTACTCATTGTGTGGTGGATTAGCGCCTGGAAGGTTTCACGCCGCTGGCAACATGGTTTTAAATATTAAGAAAAACAAAACCAGAGATTACTCTTATTAAATAAGCATTTAACAAATATCGCTAACTACTATTTATTCATCAGTAAAAGTGAGAAAAAATACCCTGTTTTCCACCTGATCCGAACGGTTTCGGCGTGCCAGATCGAACCATGATTGACAGCAGCATCTGTTGAAAGCAATGTAAACAACTCGGTAAGTGCTAATGCTAGAACAGCGTGTAGGACTGATAATGGAGCTTCCACGGTGCTTTTGTTTTTGCGTGTGAGTCACGAGCATTGCGTGGTGTGTTAGTCTATGTCGTGTGCATTCCACTGCTGATTCTCGCTTTGAGCTAGTCTAAAAAGCTACGCTGGTAGCAAGGGGATGCCTCCGCTGTTAAAAAACAAAAAAAAAAACTAAACAAAGAGCCTTGAAGGTCCTTACGATCGTGCAAGTAACATCTCCGCATGATAAAAAGGACGGATGGGGTTTCAGACGTTTGACCTTGCTGTGACCTTGAACTTGTTTGCCGACGTAGGCAGAAAAATAGATTTCATTGAATAATTCTGTACACATTTTTACACTTCTACATATAGATCATGATTATCTCAATCATAAGGCAGCCAACTATGCACCTATTACACTTTTTTCAGAGATCCCCTTTCATGTAGTGTGAGTATAGAGCTGTTTGTGAATGCCAAAAGTCTGCAAAGTTTCAAAAATCCAAGCGCACGACAAACGGAGTAATCGACTCCCAAAAGAAGGAATCGATTCTGAACGGCTGAAACGACTCGTTAATGATTCCAGACTTTACTTCCTGTACTAACCTACGTAGGTTCGTAACAAAAAAACCCCGCCTCTCGTCTTCATCACCTGCTCGCTCGGAGCGGTAGACTGATCACGACAGACTGGGACGTCTGACCAATCAGAGTAGGCTCTCTGTAAGGAGGAGTTTAGAACGAATCCTTTAGAGCGAATCGTTTAATGAGTCATTTGTGACACCAGGGTGAAAAAAAAAGGTAACGCTGCAGTTTAAATGATGAGCACGTTAAGATGCGTGTAAATCTATCGTATGAGAGCTTTAAAATAAAATTAGACACGTTTCAAATCCGTGATAATAAGACAAAAAAAAAAAAGCAGCTTGGCGTGTTGCCAAGAAACTGCAAAACTCCTCAGAAAACGTAAAGTTACTGCTTTAACCTTGAGTGCTACAAAGCACTGAAACTGGAGACTCCTTCCACAAATGTTATGGATAAATAAACATTACGGAAAACGTCACCATATCAACAATTACACACGTTGTTTAATCCATTTATATGGAACATCTTAATTACAAGTTCCTATGAATGAGCTGTTACTATAGAAACAATAACGTATTGGAGCCAGCACGTTACTATGCACCATATACCGCAACTGTGCCATGGTATAAATAAAAATAAACAAATGATTTATAAACAAATTATTATTATTATTATTATTATTAAAGCTCCAGTCTCCAGTACCCCCCGTCTATCATTTTCCTGCGCAGTTCATCTTTTATTTTTCTTTCCTTCCTGCTGTTT
>CM022763.1:29952839-30000339 GCA_012411365.1 Ameiurus melas
CAAAATGTCCCCACAAGGTCAAAGCATATTCCTGTGAATATGACATTAAAACATTCCCACACACACACACACACACACACACACCCTTTCTCATTCTGCTGCTGTCTCTCACACCTTCAAACCCTGAGTCCAAGAGACCTTTATAAAATTCCGTCATTCATTTTAAATGATCCGTATTTTCTTCCCTTGTTTTATTATTCAGTTTTTAACTTCATCAAAAATCGCTTTTTAGAAGTTTGAGTTTGGGAAATTCTCATATCATCACGGTATCCAATTTATTTTTGATTTTATTTCATTCTTCCCTTCCAAATTACTGCAACACTTTACATTACATTCAAGTGATAACACACGCAAGGAGCTATTTCACTATATATATATATATATATATATATATGTGTGTGGTTGCGCGTGTGTGTGTGTGTGTGTTTAGTAAATATGTAGATCAAGAATACTTTTTAATTCCATACTCCAAACTTTCAGAAAGAAGAGAACACACTAAAGATTTCTGGCCTGATTTATGAATCATTTAATGAAGTTGTGTGTAAATGTTTACAAAAGTTTCAGTTGTGCTGATTTTCTTCATACTCACATGTACTCATGTCGATCAACGCCAAGCAGCCATAAAACACCAAGCATGTTCACTGCCCATGTAGCCACGCCTACAAAACTCCATAAAAGGCCAAGCTCACAAAGCGGAAAATGACAATAGACGGTGACTAATATGGAGGGCGCAACTTAAATTCGTAGGAATTTAAAGACAACGATGCGACCTGTAGCCGATCGATTGAGGTTCACGTTAGTTGGGCTCACTTCGCGTAAATCTACACTCCCTCGGGAGCAAGACGTGGGATACGGATGAAGTAGATTTTCTTCTGATTCACTCCTATGAATGCGTCACGATCGTGCCTACTGATATGAACCCACCGCGGGCTCGCGGCTGTGGCGGATCAGGTGCGGAATCATGACTGCGGCGATATCGCTTTTATCAGTCCATCCAGGATTTTGCGATTCCAGAAATGAACGCAAAATCAAGCAAACGCCACAATATTCGGAGGAGCTTGCAATTTTATTTTTTTTTCATTCACGCGGAGGTGCGTCATGCGACGTCATCACGACGATCACGTCATCACAGCTCTTTCCGAGTGCTCCTTGGCTCTTGCGCTACTCTTCTGACTATTCTTCTGATTCCCTGTCAGGAATCTTGCGAGGAACTCCTACGCTTGGCCGGTGGATGACGTAGTGAAGTTTCTTCCACTTGCGGATAATGGTCCCAATGGAGGATTCAGACGTTTTGTATACGTCTGTATGTGATTCCATCAATATGCTTCACCACAATAAGGTTGAGAAGGTCTTGGGAGAGCTCTCTGCTTTTACACATCATGAAATGTTTCTTATGTGACACCTTGGTAACGAAAAGCCTTTTTACAGACCATCAATTTACTAACCCAGCTGATATTAATTTGCACAGATAGGGGGTGTAATTACTTACAGATTTCAGCTGGGTCCTTGCCTTACCTTGCCTTGGAGAACTGCTTTTCCTTAGCGTGTTCAATTCTTTTTTCCCGTGTCATTCCACTTTATCACACATAACTTTATTTATGGACTTTAACGTTGTGAGTTCTTTATATTTTTGGATTCCTTGAGTTATTTCCCCCGCTGTAACAGATCTATAAGCAAGAAATTCATATTGAGTAATAGACGCTTTTGATACAATATCACCAAATGTTTTGGTTAGAAGCCACACTCACTTTATAGCACGTTGATTAGCTTACAATGAATTGTACATTCGCGTTACATCGCAACCCGTACTGTAACGTCTTAAGAGTAGGAAGTGGAATTTGACGTGGTGATCGCAGACGAGCGGAGTGATATACTGCACAAAGTGAAACGTCCCGGTGCGGCAATATTAAACATAATCACTCATGGAATGCTGTTCGACCAATCAAACTAGTGGACCAGATCTAACTGTTATATAAATAAATCTGAATGGCAATTATTATGAAAATTACCCAGTCTGACGTCCATTTCTATCCACAATGCTCTCCTTATCCTCATTCTCCATCTGCTGCCTTCTAAATAAGACTGACTTTATCCCGGGAACATCATCTCTACCCAAACATCCGCCTTTCGGTTCAAATCAGTCCAAAACGTGCAGCTCGGCAACATCATCTACCTCATCGTTCATCTTGTTATATCTCCAGACTCGCCACTGTGTCCATTGTTCTCATCTTTATCGCTTGTTTCTCGCCCCCTTTCTAAAAACCCTTTCATCCATCACGCAATCGAAGCTCTTTCCACACCGGAGTTGGGTTTAATCGGCTCCGGTTTCTGTCGTGTTCGCATTGTGTTGTGCTCGTTTTTCCACCTCTGATAATTGGCCCCTTATATAACAGCAGTACTGCAGGGGACGAGCGTTCAATTAGTCTGTTAGTCAAGGGGTGTGTGTGAGCGTATATACGAGTGGGTCGGTGTGTGAGAGAGGACATGTATGAGAGTGTATGGATTTCGGAATGTATGACAGGACAACCAGAAGAAGGGTTTGAGAGAAACACCTCCACACACACACACACACACACACACATTCCACAGCAATGCCATGCGACTTTCTTTCTCTGGGTGTAAAAAGCTATGTGCTTACATCTGTCAGGAAGAGGAATAAACCATTTCCTTTTTGTTGAGGCTGAATCCACAAGAGTTTTTTTTTTTTTTTTTTGTATAGTAAAGAATGAAACACTGTGTTGTAGCAGAGCTACTTTTACTACACCAAAGGGGATTGTTTTCCAAAACATCGTGTCCTGAAGTGTTTTATTCCTCGTATACCACACCAAGTTGTCATCAAGTACAATATTTGATTAATTAAGAAAAAAAAAAAAAAACACGTCATACTTTTTTATCCATTCATTGGTACTTGTTTTTTTTGTTGTAGAACATCTGCAAAAGAAGTATGAGCTGTTACTATAGAAACGATAACGTATTAGAATGAATGCATTACTGTTGCTCTTCTAGGAAATGTAAGACCTGGATTCTGGTCCGAAATCCGTTGGAACTGAACATGCGGGTTAAATAGAAATAATGCTGTTTGGTTTCATTGTGTTGCTTTGGAAAATTTCAATTGAACCACATGTGTAAGAATAATAATAATAATAATAATAATAATAATAATAATAATAATGTCGTCTTTCTTTTTTCCTTCTTCTCTTTCTTTGTCCTGCAATTCTCAGGTTCCTCACCAGATGAGCGCTCTGACCTTCTATCGCTATGAACAGCCCGTTCTGGATTACTGCCAAGCCCATCAGCCGATGCGCCTCAACGTGAACTATGATTGCCCGCCTCAGGGTCTCGATGATCTGCCACCACGTGACAGGGGCACCATTCAGACCGTGGCTCTGCCAGCTGTTCCGCCCTCCAGCTCACCTCCTACCCTGAGAACACCCATACAAGGCCCTGGCGTTTCTTACTCAAGCACGGAGCGCTCCATAAAGTACCCGTCCATCGAGCGGCCTACTAGCACGCTCACCTTTGGACGCTAGCAGTCACGGATGCGACAGCGAATTCTATCGGATGGTAACGACTCTTTGAGTAGTTAGAGCCTTTGGAAAAGCTAATATTTTCAGAAGGAATTTCACTCCACATACGGATCTAAACTTTACGTGGATGGATTCTTCTTCTTGTGAACTTTTTTTTTTTTTCTCAGAAAAAAAAAAAGAGAGAAGGATCTATAAAAGACCCAACCAAGGACTCGCAACTCAGATGTTCAATACACGCTCCATGACAGTGAGCTCTATGTACAGGGAGATGGGATTTCATTTGTGTTATTTTTTTTGTTGTTGTTGTTGTTGTTTTTTTTTTTTTTTTTTACTCTTCTTTTCAACACAAACGCTGCTCTTCTGAGTCTCGTTCAATGGAAAATTGAAACTCAATACAGCACGCGTGGCGCGTTAAATGGCACTTTAGTTGCTGTTCTATGTCCTTTTCGTGCCAAACACGACGGGACGTTGCCTTTGAAAAGCTGATAATGGTGATTCACTCACGCTGTGTCGAGAATGAAACAGAATGTGCAATAAACAAGTTTCGTAGTGGGAGGAAAACGGGGGGAACAGGTGCGGAGACGAAATATGGCCTACATGTAAGAGAAGGAATGAAACAAGTTAAAGTTTCCCAGCCCTCAAAGACATCTCGCTGTTATTTTCAGCTACATTTCCAGACAGCGGTTATACACGGTGTCAGTGATTGATCTTTGAAAGAGATCAGGATGTCCTGTTTGGGCGTAATCCTTTCAGAGAACAAGACGCTCGGCAGTATCTGTTGATACTATCGGAAAGTTTCCAGTGCAGGTTTCAGCGCAGACCTCCTGAGATGTGCACATGTACCAAAGATGAAGCGTTCTCTGAGATGTACCGTACACACCGCATCAGATCCTCTTGTGGTACCAGACCACCAAATCTGTAAGCTCGGACAAAAACAAAAGGCCTGAGACTGGCGTAATAGATTTCCCCTCGGTAAATCTATTCAGATGTCAACCGCTGAGGTAAAAACATTAACACAAAGAGAAATGTGCACCGTGTCTAGCTAGCTAGCTAGCTGTGCATGTTTCTCCAGACTTTGTTAGCAGGTAGGAGTTATCTTCTGTCAGAAAAGCCCCAGTTATCTGCTGACCTTCAATACAACAAGACAAAACTCTCTAAAGAGTTGAAAAAAGTCAAATAGGGTGAAGACAAAAGTGGCAAATAGACTTGACAATAGACTTGTGGGATATAGATTTTCTTTCTCCTGCTCATGATTTATCATTTAGATCACTTTTTAATTATCCTTATCGTTCATATTCTCTGTAAAGTCTTAGATGTTAGTCCCATTTTTATCACCTTATTTTTTTTTTGAATCATATTTGGTAAGTTTTTGGGTGGCAGACCTAAAATATAGCAAACCGATGAGAGCTAAATCAAACTTATACATGGGTAGATTTTATTAACGGACCCAGAAAATTCTCCATTTACCATGTCATGGACACGGTCGTGTCTGAATAAATTCAGTCATGTCTGAATATCAACATGTGAGATCTGGGAAGTGGGCGGGGCTTGCAGGCAGGGTGGGTTAATATTAGAACGTTAAAAAAAACAAAAAAAACAAAAAAAAAAACCCTCCGTAACCGTCAGCCATTTCGGATACGAATACCGATTGGTACGTTTGGCGTTTTTATTGGGAAGTGTAGGGACCAATAAATCCTTATCTCACACAAGTCTAATGTGAAAAAGCATGTCGGTCTGTCCAGCGTCCACTGAGAACAGGAAAGAAAAAATGCCTGGTTTTGAATTAAACCAAGGATTACACAGTGTGTGAGGATCCCATTAGGGCCCATTTGGTTTTTTTTTTTTTTATAAAGGCCAAATAAATGGTTGCTTGCTGTGTGTTTGAGCATTAATGGCAGGGTTTGAGTGACATTTTAAGATGTTTTAATAGATTTACATGTTCAGTATTTCAATGCTTTGCTATCAGAGTGTCTCCTGAGTGCTGATTCACTGAATGTTTGCCACAAGATGCCATGTTTCCATCTATACGAAGTCAATTCCCCATTGGCGCAGTGTGGACCAGTGGTGATTTGCATTCATTTTTACTTGTAAATGGACTCCAGATGTAAGGAACACTGGGATTGTTGCCTGTAAACATGGATATTTTTATTTTTTGTCACCCCGTGTGCCTGTGTGTTTGGACTCAACACAATGAATGTGGATCTTGTACCTCACCATTGGTGGATTTTCAGGTTTTTTTTTTTTTTTTTTTTTTTTTAATCCTACTCTCCTGCACCACGCCAACTTCATTCTCGCATGTCAAGGTCAGAGGTCAATTCAACGCCTGTCAGACTTTTATTTGACCTTGACATGCAAACTAATTGGGAAGACGATGCTTCAGCCTCGCTGCGAGAGACATGGCACCCTCGAGGCGATCAGTGACTCTGCACAATGTTTGCAGACACTAATTAATTAACACACAGGACGTGTTTATCTTGTACATAGAGAGGAAAAAGTATCACATCGTTTGCTTCTTGATACACACACACACACACACACACACACACACACACAGATGGTGAACAGTAGGTTTTGCTCTGCAGAGACTGATCTCAGAACAGCCGTGAGAGAAATCTTCAGTAATATATCCACATTTTAAAGGTCGATATTTTTCTATCTGCTCTCATGACCTTTACATCTCATTGTGCTCATTAGTTTTCATAATCCGTCCTTTTTGCTGGTCGAACGCGTGGAGCTTGACAGTGTAAAGATTTTACGGAACACTCCGGGAAAATAAGGTCTTGTCATTTTAACAATGTTCCACATGGTGTCCACGCTCCCTGGTTTCATTCTGCCGTGGTATTTTCCTCCGACTCTCCCGGTCAACGTCGGTTCAGTCTCCTCTGCTGTGTTTTGCCATTTTGAAAAGTCCTGGCAATACACACAAAAAATAAAAAAAAATAAAAAAAAATGAGATAAAAAAACAAAACAAAGAAAAAATATCTACATGTACAATAAGAGTAGCTTGTGTTGTGTTCCAAAGCTTCATGTATGAATAATGAGCTGTTGATTTGATATTATTGTGAATGCTGTGGAAGTTTTTACCCACGATGCTCCAGTATCGCCCACCAGGAAGAAAATAAAAGACACGAAAAAATTGCCCCGAACAACCCCTGAGACATCTCAGCGATCACACACAGAGTGTGGTTCATTCCACTGGCCTGGTTAGTACTGTTCACCTGGATGTGCATTATGGGAAAGCAAAAGAATGGAAAAAAAAAGCTATGTGGCTGTGTTCCAAAAACAACAAGGTAGAACTTCCAGTATTGGCCTGAGACATGCTGTTCAATAGCTGTTTCTCAAATGGCATACGTAGTGTTGAGTTGAGTCCACACAGGGAAACTCAGAGGGATGTAGTGCACTATAAATACCTGCTTAAGGTACAAATACAGTGATTATATGCCATGTAGTCGAAGGGGCGGAGCCATCAGAGTTCGGTGGCGGAATACAACTACACCAGGGATATTCACCGAAATATGGTTGGATGACAACAGTTACCTTTAATGCTCAGCCATTAATGATTAATATATGACTAAAAAAAAATAGTACAAGTTGTTGTTTTGGTTTGAACTGGACCTTCACGTTCTTGCCACTTTTGACCGATGAGATAAACAGTTAGCAGAGGATCTGCTACAGAAGCCTCAAAGGTTCCTGCTTTAAAGAGTCGCTGAACTGCGCTTGTTTATTTTATTTCATAAATTCATTTATTTATTTATTTTTGCTTCAATACACTTAGAGAACCAATCCAGTCCATGCTCTGCCTGTTTATGGCCACTTCGTAGAAAAAATAGAAAAACATTTACAACTATTTTGGTAAAAAAAAACAAAAAACAACATTGGCAGATGTTCCAGAATTCCGACTATGGTGAGCTTTAATGACCGTCTCAGGTATCGTGTCTGCATATTCAGGTATGTAGTACATAGTGCAATGTACGCCATTTGAGACACAGCTAATGACTAGCGATCAGGATTAGCAATTTGTTGAATTTTATTACAATTTGTGCTCCAGCATACGTAAAGTAAGGAGGATAGGAGGATGCAACGTCCGCGAGGGTCGCGCCGCGACGAAACCACATTCGCAAGGTTACAAGGACACAGGATATCCATTTGCGTCTTCATAATGTTTGTGGAAGATACTCAAACACAGTCTCCGCTTGACGTATACTGAGGCCCTTTGTCTTTATGATCTTTTTAAAATGAGGCTCTTATGGAGACATTATATGGAGACGTCTCCACACTCTTTCAGAAATCCAGTGAAGCATGAATCGTGTGACTGGCCACATTGCATTAGCTGTGTGTGTGTGTGTGTGTGTGTGTGTGTGTGTGATTTGTTCTGCACCAGGGAATAGATGCTTTTCAACCCATTTGTCCTTTGATCAACTCATTAGTGAACCAACGATTGAACCTACGAGCTGATAGAAGGTGTCATGATGGGTATTGTTTTTCAATCGAGGACAAAGAGGATATATAGGATAGCTTCTTGCTTCAGTAGATGACGTGTCCATTTAACCGAGAATGCACAAATTGGACAGGGACAACGCTTGTATTTCTGAACTCCGTCCATCAAAGCATTGACTATGAGGTTAAAGTGCATAAGGTCAGACTTAATTGGAAGGTATTTACATCTACTGGATGAGGATAATGGATGAAGAGGTTCAATTCCAATCACTGTGCCATCCTGAAAATTCATAAAACATCTGCATCTAATATTGGTCCAACACCACACACATCTTTTTATGTCGTTCTTGCTCTTTTGTAAGGACACACCAAGATTTCCGACACTAAACATAACTTAAATTGACCAAAGTGACACTTTTGGTTTTTGACCAAAAGCACAAAAAAATGTTTACATTTTGACTAAAAATGTTAACCTGCATCATCCGAGGACTTTTCCTTTAAAAGTCACCCTGCCTTAACGCTTCATATCCTGGTTAATGTGCAGCCCACAGATCACTGTTTAAAAAAAGAATTATTCATATTTATTCTCAGTGCAGTTCTGTGGAATATTGTCCCTATTTTAGCGACATAGCCTTTCATTACCTGATACAGTTTTAATTAATGATTCATTTAATAGTTTTTACTTAATACTTTTCCATTTTAAAAAAGTGCTAAATCATTTCTTATTAAAATATTTAAATACATTTTTACAGTAGAAAAACTTTGTTTTTGTTTTTTTTGTTTGTTTGTTTTTGGGGGGTTTTTTTTGGGGGGGGCAAAAAAATTTTCATCACATTACAGAAAGCTCAATTTTCCCCCACACATGTTTATGATCACATGTGAAGAAAATAAAATAAAATTGAAGGGATATTTCAACATGTTATGGCCTGAAATTCACCTAAATAACTCATTACAGAAAATCTGAATCTAAAAAATGAATCTGCATGTGAAAATAAAACCACATATTTTTATATCATATCATCGTATATATCCTCTCTTGGACTAAGAAATACAAAGCCTTAATACTGGGTAAAGCATGTAGGAATCCCAGTTCTTCAATACACACTCTGCTTATTTCACTTGATTCCTATATGGTTCACCGAGCAAAGATGGAGATGCCTTTGAATTGAAACTGACAGCCAGCAATTTATCCTCAGAGTCATTGGTTCATTTCAAATCCAATGTGCTGGAATATAGGGCCAAAACAACAACAATTACATCAGCGTTCACTTACTTACGTGCTGCGTGTTTGTGTAAAAGATATTCAGAGTGTATTCTAATTCATGCAAGCACACTTGTTTAATATTCAGTCTAGCATCTGTGAAAACCGGCATGGAAAAGTACATTTGATGTCATTTTATTTGATATGCTGCTGTATTTGTGTTCGTCATCTCGAACAGGATCTGTTGTCAGGGTGGACTGCGCGCTGAATATTTACTTCACAGTAATGACACATGAATGCCTTTTCTTCTTTTTTTTTTTTTTTTTCAGATGAAGTAGACGTTTTTTGGGACCTGTTGATACCGTTACTGATATCAAAATATGTGACACGTGACACAGTGCTCAGTGCTCGCTGAAATGACGTGCTCACGCAAGTGACAGTTCCTCTGCATGCTTGTTTCACTCTTCCACACTCATTCCTGGTGGGTTAATACTAATGGTGGATTAGGATTAATGGTGGACTAGTGTGCATTAGCCATATACTGACATTCAATTTTCATATCTCTATAATTGGCTAATCGGTTAACATGGTTTACAGTAATATCACTATTCTGCGTTATAAACTACTGCGTTACTAGTTAATGCTTTACATTAAGGTTCCCTTAACTAACATTGTTTGTGACGCAGCCTCACAAACGCGATCTGGAGGTAACCGGATTTTTAACAACGTTCTTTGTAAATGAGGTATGGGCAAAACTTGTAGTACGTTAGAAAGTAGAACATGGCAGAATTTCACCATGAAAAAAGAGTTTTCTCCAGCTGTCACATACTCCCGGATTTAATGAACATTAAAAAATGTTGATTCGGTAAGCACAAGAAATGTTAACAAAGCAACAAAGTTAACACATGAATTGAGGTTTGTTTAAATGTTAAGTAAATACACAGGCGTTGGCTAATGTTTATTCAATCCATGCCTGCAAATAAGTTGGCATAAGTGAGAGAAAAAACAAAAAACAAAAAAACAACTCAATTACAGCATGTCTAAATATCAAAATGTTGATAAATTACTGAACTCCGGTCTGAAGGTATAATATATTAAAATGTATCAAATGTTTGTTTTTTGGGTGTTTTTTTTAAGTGCCAGTCCTGAATTTTGCAAGTTAACACGTGCGATCACTCGTTAAGCCGGTGAGCGTTGGCTTCATTTTACTCTGTGATGTGAAAATTGCTTCATGCAGGTGTTGAGTTTTGGTTGATTTAGTTTATTATTATTAAAACAAACAAACAAACAAACAAACAAACGAAAAACAATGTATGTCACTTACAGGGTATTAATCCTGAAGTTTACAGTTTGTTCATGTTAACTAAATGTGTTTTAAGGGAATCTTAATGTAGCAATGTGTTTCCCCCATCTTGTTCAGTGAACACAATAATGGCATTGGCATTGCAAGGTAGTACGCATGAAAATTTAATATTTATCCGAGACAGGAACAAATTAGAAAACAGCTGCCTTCCAGTTGGAGTAGTGATGCTATTTAAACCTTGTATATCATGCATAGGATTTGGTGAGATATATGTATCATGTCCTAATGTTGACGCATCAAGTAGTGGATAAATGCAGAGCTTCCGAAGGAATGGACGAAGCTGGAAAGGACCAGATGTGTTTGCTGACCCTCAGACTACAGTAGGAAGTATCAGCAAAGACAGACATGCGTACACTTATGTATAACAAGAAAGAAGTTAGGACGTTCTTATCTGGCGCTTGCGCATGGCAGCGTGGTGTTGGAGGTGAGATAATGGTCAGAGGGACCAGTGAGTTCAGCCGTGGTTTATTTTTTTCATTTAAATACCCAGAATTCCCAGGCTTATTGATAAATCCCGTTGGGTACCACCAATTTTGGAGACTCCTGGGGGTCATGATAATATTTGTCTCAAGTGGTTCAAATTTCTGCAGAATACTTCTCAGTATTAAGTGACTATAATCTATAAATGAACTTTAGATTGCAGCAGAATGCAGTTACTTGCACAGCTCAATGGTCCACTACGGTAAATGTGCTGAATTATGTGCTTCATGCTGACTATGAGTAATGGGTATCTGTCCACCGTTTCCTGTATATAGCCAAGAGGCAAGAGTCAGATCAAGTCATCCAAAACCTTTCAAGCCATTTCTAATAAACTGGTTTTTTTTCCTTTTGCATTACCCAAAGTGCACATTTCACTGCTATATGAATACTGATGTAAACGAAACAGGCAGTACAAAGTTACTGTTTGAAGCTTTAGCCTGTGTGACATCTGTAGAAGAACAATATACATAAGATTTTCTGTGTGATATTATAAGCCCATCTATAAACAAAAGTCAGGGATGCTGTTGTGTTTGGCGAAGAGCCACAGGATTGGATCAATTAACTGGAGCTCAAACTAATGATTCATGCAAATTTGAGATATCTGGTTCAAATTATGATTATTTTCGCCACCCAATCAAGTTAAGGTAAAGGCAAAACAGGATGAAAAGCAATATAGTTCCCCTTATAGATATTGTTCTCTGCTGCGCTCATTAATCTCTGTGAAAAATCATTTTCCTGGTTTTGTCTGGTCTGGGGTTGATGAGATGTTTGTTTTTTTTCTTTTGTTGTTCTTGCAGGATGTAAATATGCACTACATCATTTTCAATCCTTCAACTTAGTTTGTTGTCGTTTTCGTCTTTTTGTTTCTCTGTTAACAGATCGGACACTTTTTTTCCCCCTTCCGAATACAAACTTCTGTCTCTTCTTTGAGTATATTATTGTCTGAAAGAAAACGTTTTGTAAAAATTTTGATGATGAAATCTGAAATAAAGTAATTTAAAGATCTAATGTATGAAAAGACATGTCTAGGTTTCAGCTTATTTAAAATCAAAACAAAACTACACGCATTCATGCATGGCTATGCATTCATTCATGGTCATAGTGACAACAGGTTATGAAGGTCATCCCAGATTTCCCTATCGCCAATCACAGAGTCCAACTCGTCCTGAGGGCTCCCCAGACACTCCAAAGCCAACTGTGAATGATGATCTTTCCAGTAAGCCATGAGTCTGCCCTGGGGTCTCCATCTAGTCTGAGAAGTCTGATGCAGCTCTTGTGGGATTTAACCAGCTGTCCCATCCATGTCCATGGGCTTCTTTCAATTTGGAGGAACAGTAGATCTACTCTGAGGCTCTCCTGGAATAAGTCCCACAACCCTGCAGTAGACCCTGTTTTCCACCTACTGTACTCAAGACCTTTATTCTTTCGGGCACTATCCACAGCTCATGAGTTATAGGAATGTACTGATTGACCAGTAAACAGACAGCTTCATCCCCAAACTGAGCTCCTGCTTCACCATCACAGACAGGTACAGCAATGTTGACACTGCTGAACCGATCCATTTGTCAATCTCAAGCACTCTTTTTCCATTACTTGTGAATACGTTCCTTAGTTCCATCTGGTCACAGAAACTTTACACATTCTTTATATACTTTACAATAGCTCCTTGTTGTACTACAAACACTGCACATACATATTGACAAAAATGTTTTTAAATATATAAATCTGCTGGAGTCCCTCAAGTGTCAATTGTGAGCCTTTTATTATTCAATAATGATGTGGTTCTATAAGCTGTTATTGTCACAGGGTGCCCAGCAGAGGGCGCTGTGGCACGGGGTTTCGCCGTCGGACTAACCACGTGACCTTTGTTTTGGTTTTGCTTTCTGATTTGACACAGGTGTTTGTTATTACAGTTAATCATGCTTAGTTTGAGTAACGCCAGGTATCTAAGGCTCCGGAGCAACGAAGCACGTTGCTTGGTATTAGATAACTAGAAGTAGTAGTTTGTTTCACAAGTATTATGTGTTGTAGCGGTTTCCAGGTTTGTCTATGTTACATTTGATTTTAGTTTTTATGTTTAATAAAGAGTTTGATCTGCACCTGCCTCCGTCCCCGTCTACAACCTTGTGACAAAATACCGAGCCAGAAATACGGAATGCAGCGGATCATGGGGAGGAGACCAAACCTCCTCACCAGGAATGCTAAACACGCCGGCGAAGCTCACCCGCGGGAGCTACGACGTGAGCACAGCGTGAGTGCAGATCATGAGTTGGAGATGGCTGAAGAGATGGGCAAAATGCAGCTGGAAATGGAACGTTTACACAGCGCGTTGTCTGGAAGGGAGTTACAGCTACAAGCCACACAAGTCCTGCTGCAGGAGAGAGAAGAGGAGCTGGAAGAGGAGAGAAAGCGGAGCGCTTGCGTCGTTACAGTGAAGGAGACTTTTCAGTACCTCCTGTCCCAGCGCGAAGCTCAACTCATCCACATGGTTGAGGCAGAAATCGAAGCACATGGACAGCTAAGGCAAGCCCAGACTCAGGTTGAGGACCTGACGCGTGAAGTGGAAGAACTCCGAGTGGCGTGAGATGCAGCACTGAACACTGAGAAATAGAATAAGACTCTGATGGTCAAAGTGAAGTAGCTGGAAGGCTCGATCAAAGCAAAGTCTCGAGTATGTGATGTCCAGGTTCAGACCCAGTCTCAAGTATGTGATGCCCAGGTTCAGACCCAGTCTCAGGTCTACGATGTCCAGGTTCAGACCCAGTCTCAAGTCCACGATGTCCAAATTCAGACCCTGTCTCAAGTCCACGATGTCCAAATTCAGACCCAGTCTCAAGTCCACGATGTCCAAATTCAGACCCAGTCTCAAGTCCCGGCCAAGTCTCCGAGTTAAGATTTCAAGTCTCCGAGTTACGAGTCCAAGTCTCCGAGTTACGAGTTCAGTTCTCCGAGAGCCGAGTTCAAGTCTCTGAGTTACGAGTTCAAGTCTCTGAGTTACGAGTTCAAGCCCCCCAATTCCGAGTTCAAGCCCCCGAGAGCCAAGTTCAAGCCCCCGAGAGCCAAGTTCAAGCCCCCGAGAGCCAAGTTCAAATCTCCGAGAGCCAAGTTCAAGTCTCCGAGAGCCAGGTTTCAGCCTGGCGATGCATGGGACGTTCAGCCCAGAGGTCCGGGGCCGCCAGTGAAAGGTGGAGGACTTTGGGCACTCCGGGAGTAGTGCCCTTGGGGTTCTGTCACAGGGTGCCCAGCAGAGGGCGCTGTGGCACGGGGTTTCGCCGTCGGACTAACCACGTGACCTTTGTTTTGGTTTTGCTTTCTGATTTGACACCGGTGTTTGTTATTTCAGATAATCATGCTTAGTTTGAGTAACGCCAGGTAGTTAAGGCTCCAGAGCAACGAAGCACGTTGCTCGGTATTAGATAACTAGAAGTAGTAGTTTGTTTCACAAGTATTATGTGTTGTAGCGGTTTCCAGGTTTGTCTATGTTACGTTTGATTTGAGTTTTTATGTTTAATAAAGAGTTTGATCTGCACCTGCCTCCATCCCCATCTACAACCTTGTGACAGTTATAATACAAAATTATTGTATTCTCTCTTCTTAGAAACTAAGGAGCAGTGATGGAGGTAGTCCATGCTTTTTTTCCCCCACTCACTTTCTTTCATTCACAAACTCTAATACTATCCCTCAGTCCTGTGCCCTGTTATAGAAGGACAGGGTAGAGAGAGCTGATCTCAGGTTGATCCTCCCAGTTCAATTGGCTCCCTGTGTGGACGAGTGAACACAAAGGCAACGGAAGAAAAAAAGGTGTGAAGATTATGGAGTGATGGCAGAACTTACTGCCTTATTACTCCATTTAGAGTGCAGGCACAGCTGGGGAAACTGCAGGGGGATAAACGGTATCATTTCACCCTTAAGGGGAATACACCTCAGTAAGCCACCCATTTGGATCTGTGCCACTCAGATGTGCTTAGCCACTGTAGTTTAGCTTCCAATTTAGTCTGAGATGAAAGAGTTCTGTACTTCCTGTATAGAAGGAGAAGTTTGAATCGTTTCTCTGCAATCTGGTTTTGACATTTGATTTGCAGGACAGAGCTCAAACTTCACAACTCTCGAATAGATGACATTGTAGGCCACCTTGGTATATATATATATATATATATGTGTGTGTTGTGTGTGTGTGTGTGTGTGTGTGTGTGTGTGTGTGTGTGTGTGTAAAGAAAAAGTCTAGAATAATTACTTTGACAGCACCAGAATAACCTTTTGGGAACTTCTTCTTTTAATGTGCTCTGCTTGGCTGCAGATACTCTGAGTCTTGAAACTCTCATAGATCACCAGACCAGCCTCATACTTATTCTGTGGGTTTTCATCTTTGGCCTTTGCAGCAGCATTGTGACTCTTATCCTTTACAAACACTCAAACTTTTTGTTGTGTGTGTGTGTGTGTGTGTGTGTGTGTCGCTAGGGGTTTCCAACTGGCACTGCTATCTTCCCTGGAAGACCTGTATCACCCTATGGACAACTGGATGACAACTGAATTTTTAAGTCCATGATGGCACAGTGTGTAGCATTGCCCTGGTTCGATCCTGAGCTTGGGTAACTTGTGTCTTATTTTTGTCTGAGCTTTGCATGATCTTTCCATGTCTGTGTTGGTTTTCTCTGGGTTCTCTAGATTTCTTCTACTGAAATCATTCTGGTGGATGGATTTCCTATTGCCCCTAAATGTGATTGAGTGTATGGATGTGTTTTTATATGGATGTGAACGCATTATGTCCTACTATGGAATGCCATTCCATCCAGATTGCATTCACACCACACACCCAGTGTTCCCAGGATAAGGTCTGTAACCACTGTCATGCTGATCAGGATAAAGTGCTTACTGAAGATGAATAAATGGAAGTACAAAAGAAGTTGCTCACACTACAGGTACTGTATGGAGTAATCTGTAAAACACTATGACTCCTTTCTTCTTTGTGACATTTTATCTAGATCATGTAGTACATGGGATCATGAGCATGACACTCTAGTAGCAGACCCTTTACTGCCTTCCTCATCACATTGAATCTACCACACAGAAGCATGGTCTGCTCTTGTGAAACGTGAACTAGATCATAAGAACATCAGCAATAATAAGCAGAGACGGTTGTTATAAGTTCAGTACCGTGAGTAAAGGGGAATAGGAAATGAAATATCCATTTGCAGCATTAAGAAAGACCATGATGAAGTTGAACTATGTAGGGAGGTTCTATACATTCAATAGGCGTTTATAGCATGTGATCTATACAAACTCCATTTTACTCAAAAAATACCAAAGTGGTACTAATAATTACCAGAATAAATGAAATACAGCATAGCAACTTTGCCCAAGATCCCAGCAAAACACTCAGTTCAAAAATCCTAGGTTCCTGCCAACAAACATTTGACAGGTGTGAAGGTGCAAATTAGTAGACACCATCTACCTGCTGTGCCTGTTGAAGCATTTACTCTTTATAGCTTCCAGATTTCATCTTAGCCATTACTGACCAAACAATTCCACAAACTAACCATTTACTCAGTGGATGACCTTGTTTACAGTGAGAGATTTGTTCTGTTGCCATTTCCTTTACATAAATGTGTAGAATAAACAAATAATTGGATTATTATTCAGAAGTAGAAATGACTCTGTGTCAAGCAAATGAACACATTAAGTAAATAAAACAAAATTATTTCAAAGCAGGATCTTTTCTCATAAACAGCCTCTGTTTGGCTTTTCTTAAAGAATACTATTGTGTCCATGAGAAAGTGGGAACTCGGAAACTCCAAGTAGGAACAGATCATTTCCATGTTATCATTCCCAAAATCAGTATGTAGTTCACTATTCATACATAAAATAATATTTTCAACACACCTACAATATGTAGACGACTTGCTACTATGCTTCTATTGAATTATTATGGAATGGGTGCGTATCATGCATACAGTATGAAAAAGTTACTTTATTTGTATGAGAGTGTTGATACCAAATGATTATCCTTACATAATACATACTATACTGCATATGTGTACCAGGAAGAATATGTACTATACAGTATATCCTAGTGTCATATGGAGTATAACATATACAACAAGCATGTTATTTTAAACAGTCCCTTGGTTTTTTGTACTGTGACTGTCTACTTCTGGTTTCCTCAGCTTTGCCCTGAACACATCCACTAATCACTGTTTATAGCTGTTTCCTCTTAGTGGTCTTGTTTGGTCTTATTAGACAGTGTATATATGCCATGTGTTCTTTTAGGGGAGCTGTAGTTGTGTACTCCAAATCCAGAGCCTTGTATTTTGCATTTCTAGCTCTAACTCTGTTACTTTCATTTCTTGGTTTCCTATTTTGCTGTTTTTCAAGTTTCTGTTGTTTAGAATGCCGTTTTTCAGCTGTCCTCTGGTTTAGATTTTTCCTTGCACATTACTAATGGCTCTAAATCCCAATGTATTAGATTGCCTTTCTTTTCTAAAGGGACATTAGACACATACTGGACATGGTTCAGTACGGCAAAACGTTTTCCCACTATAAGACTTAATACTGACCTAACTAACCTCCAAAGTCAAATATTAATGTAATCATGACTGATCTTCTGAGTAAAGTGCACATCTTATGACTTCTGCCCTGTGATTCACAGAGGAGTCAAACGATACTTAATAACTTAATAGTCTGCAATTTAAATATTTATGTCTCTTGCTCTGATGAGGAAATGTTAGGGTAATAATCCAGTGTGTCAAAGAGGCTAGACGGTGGATTAAATACAAGAGCATAGAGGTACCAGCATATACCATCACCCCTTTTACCACAATTTGGTCATCTGCTAATTCCTACCCACTGGTCAGCTCTTCCTGATCATGAGACAGCTACCAACTGGGGAGGGTGAAGGCTAGCATGTGTTGCCTTCAGGACATGCATAGCCAAATGCATCATTTTGAACTACTGCTAATGAAACAACACAGGTCAGATCAAAGGTCTTTGAGGAAAGCACTATCTGCACTCTTCTGCATAAATGATCTAAAAGGTGTTCAAAATTCTCGAGCGTGACTGTGACTGGCAGGGGAGAGAAGGTATGCCATCCCTCACACAGAGAAAGAATGGCCAATTTCTCTCCCTTGCGTCCTGGTCATGGATCGCTGTGGTATAGTCAGGATTCTTGCAATCTCCTGATGAAAAGGTAAATGATTTTGCAGATTTTTGTTAAATATGTCATTTTCCAAATTGATCTAGGTCATAAGTGCACATAACTGTTTTTAGCTCCACCCCATGTGTGCAGCTGTTCAAGAAACACCAGGTCTTAAAGGTATTAAATCCTCAGTACAGCCACATAAGGGACCGGGAAGGTGAACATTCCATTTCACACTTGTGCATGCTTCTTGATTTGCCAACACTTTAAATATTGTTCATGATCTTCCATCCAGAGGGGCTGAATCATCTTGAGCTGTTCACAGTGTGTCAGCTCAGTCAAAAACTGTTGCCAAAAGTGGCACAATACATTTTGGGAAAAGCATTGTAATGACTTTGTCAGGGTGACACAGGCAAACATCCCAAAACCACACATACCCCCAGCCCACCCACGCCAACGCCCATACCCCAGATGTCTCATCCTCACTAGGGCTGACACAATAGACCATTGGTTTTGGAATCAAACATCAAAATGACATTGCTGCTGACAGACCTGAGGTGGTGATGGATGAATAGTCAGAGATCACCACTACTAAACAAAGGCTTAGACAGTGAAATCTCCACAGCAGTTACACATTCCAACAGTTTCTACCCCAAAATAAACCTAAAAATAACAAAGAAAGGCATTTAAATATTAGAGTAATTCCATGGGGTGTACCATGTGTTTGCCTCTCAGCAGAAACTCCTCAGTGCTTCCGAAACTGTAGGAATTGAACCCAAGAAAAACATTACACTAGATATCCCTCTTCACTTGTGTATCCTGGGTGTGTGCCAAGATGCAAATGGCTTTTTTGTGCATACCTTGGAGATTTTGCTGTGGTTAATAATACAGGATTACACACTGCTTACCAATATGAGCTCTTACTGTGGTACATAATGGATTATTCCATCACTGTCAAACCTACACAATAGAAACTGAGGTGGAACCGGTCCCATTTCTGATAACCACAGTCTGGGCCATTTGCTTCTTGTACTCTGTTTATTTCAAGATAATCCTAGCTCCAGATTTTTAAACAGGGAAATATATGAAACTCGTTTTGGGTCAAATATTTTTTTCGGTATACTGTGCTCTAAATCTGCAATTATTTGTTACATCAGAAAAACATGGCTCCAGAAAACTTATTCTGATGCATGATTTGTCTGAATGAGTCATACTAAAGCAGGACTTCGTGAAGTTTAGGTTTGTTCATGAGGCAGAGGTAGCTCAGAATTTAAGATGACTGGAAGGTTGTGCAAAACTCTACTACTGGACCACTGAGGGAGACATTTAACAGCCAAGTGATAAACAGATAATGAAGCTAAATGTCTGTCTGAGTAAAGGGCAACTTCACCTGTCATTCTAACCTTTGACCTTAACCAGGTCCTGGTTCTGCCCCAGGTTCTCAGTCCAGTGGTATGTGCTTAATACAGCCTGAAATGGCTATATGGAGCCATCTTGTGGGCCACTACCTGCAAGATGAAGGGTGAGGGTTAGGTGCAACATCAATCAGGCAGCAAACATGCAATAGAACATTTTACATAGCCAAGAACCTTTGCCTCACAGCTCCAGTATCTTCATGTGGATTTCCTTCAGGTTTCTCCAGGTTCCCACCCTCAAAAAGATTCCAGTAGGTGGACTGACTTTGACTTTGCTAAATGTGTGTGTGTGTGTGTGTGTGTGTGTGTGTGTGTGTGTTCGGTGCACTGTAATGGACTGCAATTCAGGATGTAATCCCACCTCATTCTCACCGTTCCCAAGATAGGCTCCCGGGTTCTCCCTGACCTTGACCAGGATACGGCAGCTACTGAAAATGATGAATAAATGAAAATGGACATTTGGAGTATGTTGGCTATGTTGGCATCTGTTTTATTTATTTGTGGATATATATATATATATATATATATATATATATATATATATATATATATATATATATATATATATCCACAAATAAATAAAACAGATGCCAACATAGCCAACATACTATGTTAATTTAATATATATATATATATATATATATATATATATATATATATATATATATATATAATCATCCGTTAGCTTTTATAAACACTCAGGAGAGTTTTATAAGCGTTTCACCAGTAACGAGACACCATGTTGAGGAGACACCATGAAACTAATAAAGTTACAGGTCATGATAATAATCAAGGGCTGTATGTAGGGAAGTGATCCTGCAGTATTAAAATTGTAAACCAGAAGGTTAACATACTGAGGAATATTCTGAGACATTTATTAGGTTTAAATTGTACATGCTATGGGTTACCTCCTGGCTCCATTTTAATTTAACATCAGAATAACAGGTCTTCATCATTAGTGCACTGGTAAACGATGCAATAAATGTAATGCTATTAAAATAACACACAAATACTTCATAAGGCATTAGAGTTATTTGTACCAACTGACATTTTCATAATCCCATTGAAATTCTTGTAATGAAACAGAATTCACAATTTATTATGCCTGAAATTTTTCCACTGATTGCATTAAATTAAATTCAGTTGTTTTATTTGTATAGCGTTTTTAACAGTGGATCTTGCCCCCAAAGTAGCTTTACAGAAATATATAAATTCAGAACATACATTTAAATGTATGAATTTGTCCCTAATGAGGAAGCCAGAGGCAACAGTGGCAAGGGAGGAAAAACTCCCTGAGATGATTTGAGGAAGAAACCTTAAGAGGAACCAGACTCAAAAGGGAACCCGTCCTCATCTGGGTGACAATGGCTAGTATAATTATAAATAAATAAGTCTCTTCTATAAATGTACTAATACTACATGGTCAAACAGTGCAGTTGTGTAACCAGGAAAGTTCATTACAGTTTTTACCTGAAGTCTGAAGTCATGAACTCTTCTACACTGTTCACTGATGGAGGCTTGAGTGCAAAACTGTTTGTGGCAATTGCAGTGCTGAGGCAATAATAGCAATTTTAATCCTGGCCATCATAGCATAACTGTTCACATCAATTGAGGCCCAAAGCCATCTTTTTGGTTTCAAAGTGTTACCATCCTCAGCACGATTTAGATATAAAATTACTTTAATCATGGCATCTGAGTGAGACTTCATCAACCCAGACTTCATAATTTGATAGTAATAGTACTGTTATTAGTTTCTTTCTATGAAAAGTACACCTCTTGAAAATGTAGGCAATTAGCTGCTACATTCCAAACCTTATCGATTAAAAAGAAGTGCTATTAATAATAAAGTTCATTATAATAAATGATACAGTACATGTTAGTCCATTTCTATTTACAGTAAATTCCATTTGTTTTGAGGTTGCATTACTGTAGGTAGCCAGACCAAATCCCAAGACCATAGACTGTGTTCTCTGCAATTTATTAAACTAATGAATGGTTTTTATAATTCAGCTGATAAGATGATTCAGGTGTGTTAGCAGAGAAGAAAAGAAAAATGTTCCCTAAGACTGGGACTGAAAAACACTGTTGTGTTGGACATGCCAGGATGCTAAAACCTTAGGATAAATGTGCGCTATGTCGGGCTTGGCTCACACAATTTAGGCCAGCTGGAATAATCATTTAGTCCAAATTGGGGTAATGGGGAGAGCTCCAAAAATTACCACACTGGATATTCAATACGCATCACTAGATGGTAGAGTGGAACATCCAAGCCTTGTGTTAGCCATTGCTCTTGGGGGATAATAGACTGACATTTATACAGCATAATGATGAAAGTGGTGTCCCAAGTGACCACGTGAGTTGGGCTTCAGTCGTAGACTAATCTGTCAACACAATAGCATGGATTTATCAAGATATATTGGTCTTCAGCCACAAGGGTCTAATGATTGCAAGGGCTAATTAATCACCATTGTCGCATGACGATGGCCATGGGGACACTCTGCCCGTGTGCTTTATTGCACATAGTCATCAATGCGCAATATGGAGAAGAGTGTGGAGCACCGTGAATGTGCATCTTTTCTCTGAGAGGAACCAATGTGGAGGAAATGGCGTTTAACACTGCTGTAATACAAGCTATTGCATAACAATAAACTTCGGCTCAGTTAATGACAATACTCACTCAAGCATTTTTATCCAGTACTGATTAAATTTGGTGGTGTTTTGAACCACATAATAAAGAGTTTGTTCAAACTGGATTCAAATGAACAGTGTAGCAAGTTTACAATACTCTCGACTGGTTTACTGTGTAATTATAAAGAACCTGATTTCATTTTAAGTGCAACATACATTACATTTACTTGCCACTTTTTAACAGACCTACTAGGGTGGTCATCTTGTAGGTGTACAATAAGAGATGATGGTTAATCTTTTTCCGTGCACAGTGTGGAATGAACACCCTCTGAGCTATATCAAGGTTAGTAAGTCCACAGCACTATTGTTAGCTGGATGTTTTGGGTGGTGGCAGGGCTTTTTATGTACTTAAAAATGCTAATAGCAGTACTATTGTGACGAATTCCCTCAGTCAGCGTTCATCACATTCCGCTCGTGTGTTTTGGGTTCGCATCAAGTGTTTTTGTTTACATTTCTG
Source organism: Ameiurus melas (assembly GCA_012411365.1). Lineage (NCBI taxonomy): Eukaryota > Metazoa > Chordata > Actinopteri > Siluriformes > Ictaluridae > Ameiurus > Ameiurus melas. The sequence goes on from CM022763.1 coordinate 29,975,540, forward strand.
TTCTAGTCCTGTCATTGGTGTTTTACCTTAATGTGTTTTCCTGTTCTGTGCTAGTCTACTTTATTTCTTTGTCTTATTTCTAAATATTATTGTGTAGCTGTATCATTAAGTCCAAATCTTGCTTTCTGCATTCATGTTTCTTGGTTCTGGCCAATCAACCAACTTACTAGCATTAATTATGGTTTACCATGCTGAGTTTATGCACTAGCATGCTGCCTTCTCTCACCACACATTATATACAACTATACCTGATACACATTTAACAGAACTACACACACTACTATATCTGTGTCAATGCTGTGCTGAGAATTGTAGAGACATATTTTTTTTATTTATTCATTCATCTTCAGTAACTACTTTATTCTAGACAGAGGTGCAGTGGATCCAGATCCTATCCTGGGGACACTAAGTTGACACTTTTTGGATGAAATGCCAGTCTATCTCAGGGCACCACATACACATTCACACACTCATTCACGCTTACAAGAAATTTAGCATAGCCAAGTCACCTACTGGCATGTTTTTTGAGAGCTGGGAGGAAAGACCCAGAGAACCCACACAGGAGAAAATCACCAGACAGACAGTAACTTGAGCCCAGGATTGAACCAGGCACCCTGGAGTTATGAGGCAGCAATGCTACCCATTATAGGTGAACCTAAAATACTGAAGCTTGTATGCTTGACTTCACAAATACATGATGGGAAGTGGTACTTAAGCAGGCTAGTGATAAAATTTGTGAATCTGAGTACCCGGGATGCTAGAGAGTCTGTTTTCAGCCCTCAAACAGAAAACATACAGAACGTCCCATATGCAGTATTGAAGAAGCATCACATTCACCCATTCACACACAAACACACACACACACCAATAGTAGCAGAGCTGCCATGAAAGGTGCTAACATGCCATTGGGAGCAACTTGGGGTTCAGTGTCTTGCCCAAGGACACTTTGGTATGTGGGCTGGGCATCGAACCACCAACCCTATGATTACTGAGCCACAGCTGCCCCAGTCTTGAACGCCAACTCACAGAAACCTTAGTGAGTCACATCACATCCAACACAGCAAACAACTTTGAACTCCATATCCCAGAATTCGTAGTCAGCCCATGCTCTCAAATCACGTTATCTGACCAGTCACATGACTCACATCTCCATTCATCCCTAATTCACATGACACATGACTCCATTCAACCCCTGATTACTAATCATGTACACATATCTCCCATCCGTAAACTTCTTGAAATTACCCAGACTTCCACCAGCAGAGTCTAATTCAAACAGCTTTCCTGTATGATACCAAGTATTTCATCACTGGTAGTTAGTTATTTGTGTTCTTTAAACCTTTTTTGAGGTGTAAAGGGGGGGGGTGGGGTGGAAAAAAATGTTTTCCTTTTTTTTTTTTTTTTTTGGTTTTTGTTTTTTTTTTTTTTTAAAATAAAAAAAAAATTGAAGGAACAAAAAAAAAAAACACTAAAGAGGTACCCACTTACACATATATATTCTTATATGCACCCTACATCAAAACTGCTCTCATTTCCATACATGAACTCAGTCACATGCTTTTAGTGGTTTGCACTCTGCAGAAAGACACAATTACTTGAGCAATGCCTGGCTTGGACTGGATTCTGCCTCAACTGTAAGTCGCTTAGCATAAAAGCATCGGAGAATAACAGTATCTATTTCTCTAATGACAGAAAGCTTTTGTGAAACATTTCCCATCTGAATGGGGTATACAATGGAAAGCATAAAAATAAGAGCCAACTTTTGTTTTTACAGCAAAACTAAATGAAATACAAACGGGAAAAAGAAAATAAACAGATTGAATGGCTGTCTAACAACAATAGCACAATGTGGAAAATCTCTTTAAGAGATGAGACAAGACATACTCTGCTGTTGCCATAAAAAATGGGGATGCGGTAGAAACCAAGGACAGAGCCCTAATAGTATGTGACTATTACTACTAAAAGGGGCAGTGGTGGTTTGGCAGTTAAGGCTCTGGGTTACTGATCAGAAGGTCAGGGGTTCAAGCTCCAGCACTGCCAAGCTACCACTGTTGGGCCCTTGAGCAAGGCCCTCAACCCTCTCTGCTCCAGGGGGTGCTGCATCATAGCTGACCATGCGCCCTGACCCCAACTTCCTAACATGCTGGGATATGCGAAGAAAAGAATTTCACTGTGAATATGTATCACGGCACATTCTGTGGCATGTAAGTAGTATACCAAAGTAATAATGACCACCAGTGGTGTACTGAAATCTGTTTAGTAGCCGTATGCAGTTTGGATGCGGCCCGAAGATCTGTGACCCATAACGTCTGCTTACAGTATGTATGTTTCCTCAATATTACAGAGGCATTCTGAAAATATAGGAAACCTCTCAGTAGCTCACAGAGTGCCGTATGTACAGTAGACTTGTGTCTCGAGATGTCTTTTCGCATCTTCTGCCTACTGACTCATTTTTGCTAACACATCTCATATGCTGTCTGACACAATCTACCCCATTAACTTTATCCAGTGATGAAAAATACAGCACAGAGACAACAACTTTCTCCTCTATTCGCTAATGGTGGGTGTATTTTCTCCGTAATATTTTTATTTCATCGCTGTATGTTGTTCTCTTGCAGGGGTCAGACAGTGTTTGCATGCTAGTTAAAGCACACGGCAAGAACTATACACACCAGAGCCTGGATGACGGACTTTCAGTTGATTTCCTGACTGGTCATTTTGACTTAGACAGTAAATGATCCTACTGACTACCTGCATTCTTCTATTGATCTGTAGCACAGATATGATAGCGACCAAAATTTCTCTCTCTGCGCAAATAACGTGAATTGAAAAGATGATCGCTTTATGTTGTTAATCCTTGGTTTCATGCCTATTGATGATTAAGGAGTTAGAGGAGTTGGTCAGATTGTAGTCGTAGAATTCGGCAGTGTTTACATTATCGCATGTAACACGTCTGATTCAGCTCGAGAGATAATTGGCAAATACATCAGGGGGTTAAATTTCACGCATTACGAAGGGAAAGGTTTGTGTTCTGCACCACTGAGTTAGACTTGGTTGATTGTGTTTTATTTTCCTGATAGGTTCGCTAGATTGGGGTTTGTTTTCTACTTTGTTTTGGGTATATTGCTCACATGCGAAAAAAGCCAATTTCCCATTTACCTCATTTTCCAAAGACATTTTCTGTTTTCATTGTTTTACCTCTCAAAATAAAGCATTTTAAAGTTCACAGATGAAGGAATAAAAAGTTAATAAAGACCCACTCACAGCGTGTGGGCTTTATATCTGGTCTGACGGTTGGCTGTTATTCACAAAACGCAAATAAACAACACCACGTTAAAAACCTGTTGTGTTTTCTCTGGTGGTATGGATATGTTTTATGATCAATCTCTTTGATTTTCACCTGAAGTCATGTGTCATTTTTTACGGAAGAGTTCATTGGGTTTTCATCCATTTGGGCTTGTTAGAGGAAACCATTCAAATGTACAAGCCTGGCAGGTTGCTGGAGGTCTGTATTGAACTCATGGTGTTGCTAATGTGCCTAATGTTCTTCAGTACTAATTCAGACCTGAGTCATCAACATCTGCCCTCTTACAGAGACTTTTCATTCCCTTTCTTCTGTTCCGCTGTTAGACAGGAGGCCGGGATGTAATTAGGGCACTGCGTTCTCTCCTAATGAATGCAGATTAGCTGCTGGTGGAAATGTCAGAGTCAAGAGCCACTCCCCTCAGATTAATCATCCTCATTATAGAGAAGAAGCAGGTAACTCACCATGCAGTCTGCTCCCTTTAACTGCATTTAGTTAGTGACTAAAGCAGAGACATACAGATCTGTCTGTCAAGTTACACTACTAAATAATGGATTCATATATGGGTCCTAATTTCCCAGAGGGGTTCTTCTGCCTAATAAACCCAAAGGGTTCTAGATTTAACCTTTATTTATTTTTCTAAAGCTGAATAAATCAATATGTAATCAATAAAACACTTGGAAGCAATCTGACATAATAAATAAACAAATAAATAAATAAATAAATAAACAAACAAACAAACAAACAAACCTCAGTCATTTGATGAAAGAGGGTTACTGTTAAAACCACAAATTTTCTAATCTGTTTCGGTTTCCAAGGGATTTTATTCCTTTCCAAGGGATTTTATACTACAGTTAATTGCAAATGTTTACTTCTTTATTTATTAAATAAAAACAACATGCAATCATTTCTTTTACTGTATTGCTCACAGTTATATTTAATGTTGTCGTCATGGGGCGTGACGTGAAGGAGATCAGACGGGATGCATTCGCAGACGAACGGTGACTTTTATTTACAGTGATGACAGACAGATCCAAAACACGAGAAACAAAAGAGAAACCAAAACCACTTGAAAAACACCCTGAGCTAAACTAGGCTATGTTAACTTGACTATGGCTAACGCTAATGCTAAGGCTACGGCATAAACATGACATGGAACAAAACGAAACGAAGACTCGCGATAGTAGCACTTTAGTTTGACGTGGGATATATTCATTCACATATACATACGTCGATCTATTGAACCGCGCCGTGTGAAGCACGGCTCACGGTTTAAATAGACATACCAGTCTTTAGCCCGCAACCGCTAACAGCTGCGGGCAATTCCAAAACACACGTGACCTTTGACGAGGCGAGACGAAGACGTCAACACGGAAGAAGCAGGCGCATGAGCGCTGCTTCACGGGGGAATCGTGACAGTTGTGGAACATCTGCAAAGCAAGTTCCTGCTGTCGCCATTCTTATGGTTTGTCTTCCTTCTTCGTTTTCCTCCTTCTACTCCCTTATTTTCCTCTTTTCATCCTTTCTCTTTTTTGTTAGTTCATCTGCTTCCGCCTTATTGCTATTATTATTGTTGTGGTTTGTGTCGTGATGATCTTTTTCTTCATCTTCCAGTACACCTGTTCTTAACTTCCACTCTGTTTCGACTTGTCCCCAGCTCATGTCACTCCACATGTGTCCAATCTGTTTTTCTCATTAATATTCCTCTCTCAGCACAGCACTGTTGTGGCTCCGAAATCCTGCAATGGCTTTGAACCATGCTGGCATCAAAAGGCCTTGACCCCTCACTACGTGGCCATTATGCTCAAGATCAAATGGTTTAAACGCTTTCATTCAGATGAAACAAAACAGATGTGCATACTGCTGTGCAAAGAACATGTACTTCAAGCACAGAAGGTCGAAAGGCCAACTGATGAATTAGCTCTGCCTCACCTTGGCTAGCGACTCAAAACTAGTCTAGTTAGAAAAGTTTGATATTTTATCAGTCTCGTACTCCTACAAACAGCGACAACACCTGAGGCAAGATTTATGATAAATCCAACTTTTTCTGATCATGTCGTACATGGACCATCCATCCATCCATCTTCTACTGCTTATCCTTTTCAAGGTCACGGGGAACCTGGAGCCTATCCCAGGGAGCATCGGGCACAGGGTGGGGTACACCCTGGATAGGGTGCCAGTCCTCGTACATTCCTCAAATTACTGAAGGAACTATGCCTTTCACTCTGTACAGTATTTGTGTATGTCCATCCATCCATCCATCCATCCATCTTCAACCGCTTATTCCTGCTTCAGGGTCGCAGGGAACCTGGAGCCTATCCCAGGAAGCATCGGGCACAAGGTGGGGTACACCCTGGATAGGGTGCCAGTCCTCGTACATTCCTCAAATTACTGAAGGAACTATGCCTTTCACTTTGTAGAGTATTTGTGTATGTTTGATATTGAATTAGTAATCTGATTACTTTTTATATGTAGTAATCATAAAGTAATGTAATCAGATTACAATTCTAAAGTAGTAATTAGTAATCTGTATTACTGTAATTCATGCTTTTAGAGGCAAGATACGGATAAAGATCACAGCTGAGGGTATTGCTCAGGGTCCAAGCAGTGGAGTTTTAGCAGTCGTGAGAAAGGCAGAAAGAACACACAGTGAAATCATTCACTCATTTTCAGTGAGCACTATATCTGAGTCAGGGTTGCAGTGGGTCTTGGGAATGGGGTGTGGGTGGGAAAATTCCCTGGATGAGACGCCAATTTATTTCATGGCAACACACATGCACACACACACACTCATTCACACCTGGGGTAATGTAGCGTATCCAAGCCACCTACTAACATGTTTTTGGAGGAAACTGGAGAACACAGACGAAACCCACATGAACAGGGAGAGAACCTGGAGCGGGAACTTGTGAATCGTGACCGAGCCCAGGATCACAAAGGTACAAAAAGCTTTACTAGGCTGCCCTTGTTTAATTTTAAAATCAGTCTAATTCATGAATACCAAAAAATACATCGATAATGTGAGAATTTAAATCGAAAACTTAGATCAATCTTTGGTCATACACCCAGGACTGTGCTCTATTATGTTCAGCTCTAATTGAGAAGGAAACAGCAGTAATGAGAACTATACCAAGTTCATCTCGCTGAAAGGACCCATAATTACTTACACTGTAAAAAAAAAAAAAAGAAAAAGAAAAGTAAATCGCACATTTTTAATAAAACCTGATTTGATGATAATAGCTTTACCGACACCTTTTTGAATGTCTTAATTTAGAGCTATATGAACCTGTCACGTTTAGTTTTACTATTTGCAAAACTTCTCATCAATACCAGAGTTGTTATTTCTTTTTCCCGATTTTCTCACCATTTTGGTAACTTTCCAATTCCCACCCGCTAGCAATGCTGTGGGCTGTTTTGTCTAGGACATGTGCAGCACTACATCTTTTTGGATGTATGGGCCATTTATTTATTTATTTATTTATTTATTTATTTATTTATTTATTTTGACTCACAGGCACGGACAGGCAGTGGCATAGTCAGGATTTCAACATGCGATCCTCCAACAATAGGGTTGACAAACTCTGCTCAGTTTTCTTTTTAGACATTATAAGTGATACAGCTTTTGCCACAAAGCTCGAAGCACACGTTGTGTTAAGGTTGGACCAAGAGACCTCAACCCTACTGAATACCATTGGGATGAACTGGAACACTGACTGCACCTGCTTTGTGGTAGATAGCCTGAACCTCCATTAAAGACTCTTGGAGGACATGGGTGTGGAACGTTCATCACTAGTGGTGCTGGGGATATATAGGAAGTAAACCAATTAGAAGCTGGAGCTTCAGGTGTGGTCTACTCCTTTATCAATAATGTGGTTGTGGACTAAATTTGAAGACTCATAAACAACCGATGGTTGTTTAGTGCTCAGTACGTCAGTTCGCACAACGCTACATCATCAGACTGCAGAGAAACCTAACCAGTGCGCAGGTGGATAATCAAGTCATGTTGACTAACCCAACTTTTGAAAGTTTTGTTCCATGTGAAGTGTAGGTGTAAAATGTCAAACGAAAGGTCAGGAAGTGTGGCAGACCTTAAGTGCTTTCTGCATGAGGCGCTCGACTGAGTCGCGTGTCAGGGAGCTAAATTTGTTTTCACAGCAGTGAGTCATCATCTGCTACAGCTGTCTGCATGTACAGTTACATTCAGGGCCCCTCCCCGGAAATATTTAATGACAGTTCTGAATGCTCATTGGTGGGTGGTTAACATAACACACATACAGCCCGGCTCGTTATATCCGTGTCAAATAACATTGCTTTGTGCAGAAACTGCTCTATAATTATGTTCATAACAGGTCTTCAAAGGCATCATTACAATTCCTCCATACTGAACTGCCACAGGCTTCAATATGGAGCAAACAAGAATGTCCCTTAGTATTATTTTATTTTTATTTTTTTCATTTTATTTCATTGTATCCCAATAAAAAATAATTCATGAGGACATTTCCGCATTTACATTTATTCCATGCACATGTAAACATTATTAATATGTCAATATTAGTTGATGGTAGCACTAGTTGTACAGCAGTAAACGTTATACAACGAACATCTAAACTATGTGTTTAGTTGTAGTATTACAAGTGAAGTTGCTTGTACAAGTGAATTTGGAATAAATAATGTGTCTCTTGTAAAGTGAGTGGAGCAGAGTGTGTAGCATTAATAAGGTGTGAAATGAAATGAAATGAACTGGCCATCAGGAAGATCTGTTTAAGAGTCTAATGGCCTTCAGGAAGTAACTGTTTATTAATCTGGTAGACTTGGATACATTAACACGTTTGTTCATGCACTTAAGTATTAATTAGGATAAATGGGCCTTCAATATATATTTTGTATTTGGAATTGATGCATATTTATCCTGTCAATACTGTTTTATACACTGTATATATGGTCTACTGTATTTTATATGCTGATTTTAATTACAGAGAAACAAAATTTCACCTAGTATTCTGCCGACTTTGACCACCCACAACAGAAATGAATCCAGCACTTCTTGGGTACCTAAAAAACATTTTCTTTTTTTTTTTTTTTGAAATCTATGATTGAAATCGCTCTCTTCACACACCCACTCAACAGATAAGTCTGCACGTGCTTGCTCCAGAGAAGAGGACAATGCATGCACTACCTGTGTATGTAATTGCAGTATCACAGTGCTAATTACTGTATATAATTAGAGACAGCAAGGACTATTCTTCCCACTCGTTGTCTGAATTGTTGGTGTCACAATAACTCCAGAGGTACCATGATAAAAGCACAGGACGTACCCTTCGCCAAGAAAGTACACTGCTGTTGGACATTTTTATGCCTTAAATGTCTCACAGCACAAAATGATAATTCAGTGAAATAAAATCAAATAAATATGTGGAACCCAGACACTCAGGAGGCAGAGATGGTGCAAAGAGGTGGGTGGTTTTATTAAAATTCAAGTGAAAGCGTGAAGGTGCAGACCTTTTGAGCTGGTGCATGTGGACCACTGCCTTCCCAGACTGGGACACATTGAAGAGGGTGGCGCTGCAGGAAGGTGGGACCCAGGAGGCTTGGCGGAGGCCGCGGGTGTCGGCGAGAAGCGCAGTGCAGCTGGGGAGTTTCTTCTTGGCTCTCAGAATTGTCATCTTCTTTGTTCGCAAGAGCGAGAGAGAGAGCGAGAGAGAGAGCGAGAGCGAGAGAGAGAGAGAGAGAGAGAGAGAGAGAGAGAGAGAGAGAGAGAGAGATGTGTCACAAACAGTGCTTTTGGAGCAAATACTCACCACACCATGTCTGCTACTTCCTTTTATAGCCACTCCTCTTTTCCTAGATGCTGAAAAGAAGGTGCTCCAATCATCTCCTGCCAGCCTTGTGTGTTTCTGCCACCCTGCTTCACAGCCACGTGCGCTTTTGCTGTCCAAAACAATCAGGTGCTGAAATGGAGCTGTCCGTTCAGCACCCTCCCGGCAGTTGCTCAAGGAGTGTGACGTGCTGTGTGTGTGTGTGTGTGTGTGTGTGTGTGTGTGTGGGCTGCAGGCCCGCCATCATAGTGGGTACAGAATAGAAGTCTTATAGCTGAGTAGGCTTTCTTGGAGATGTGTCTTGGGTTATCTGTGGCACAAAACAAATTTAGCACATGATAGGTTTTGCTAAGATAGCACTGAGAGCTCAAATGTTTAATCTCCTTAGAACTATGTGCTTCTTTAATTAGCCATCACAAAGCAAGAAAGGCAAAAGTTGCCGTATGATGTTGCCAAAAGGTTTTCTAGTTATCGCATGGTGTGCTACACAAAGACAGACTAGAAGGAATAAAATAATCAGTGGCTTCATTCTGCCAGGAAAAATCTGCAGGGATGATGGATAACTATAGCAGGACAGTTTTTAAATGTGCAATCAAATAAATCACATGTGCAATCAGATAACTCACAAGTGAAGTTATGCCATTGTTCTTTGTGTTATTTATGCAGTTATATGTTATATAATTATATAAGATGTCTAGTTGTTAGGCAATAACGGGGATTCTGTTTAAAAATGTCTTCAAAAGTGATGCAAGACCAACTCATTGCTCAAAAAAGCCACCATGTTCTGTAGTTTTCTAAAGAAATGGTGCTTGGATGTATAACAAAAATATACAAACACCAATGTAGAATAGAAGCAATGAGAGGTCACTATCTTTAGGTTTCGAGGACAAGAATCTCACAAACTGCTAATCAGATCGCTTCATATGATCTACATGTGACACGACATGTGTTTGAGATCAGATGAATGAAGGGAAAGATATCTGTATGACATATGTCATACATCAGAATATCGTTAAAAGGTTTTCGACATGCATGTGCATCCACACATTCAAGATATGCGGTAATGATTCAAAATCTCACGTCTGGTGTCTCCTGGAAGAGGACAGGTTCCTTTTAGAGTCTGGTTCCTCTCGTTGTTTCTGTCTGGCAAGGAAGTTGTTCAGTTTCTCAGATTTCCTCATTATGGATCTAATTCTATCTGGGTTTCTGTAAAGCTGTCTTGACAGTGACAATATATATTGAACCAAACAACATTTTACAGAATGCATGGCCCATGAGATAGCATTCACTGCAGAACCAAAAGTACACTTGGTGGAGCTAGACCTCATCCAATGCCTCCGATAAATCTTACCCTAAATCCTAATCAATGAACACTTTTGGTTCAGCTCCACTCAGGTAGAAGGATCTGGATCAGGTCCAGTCCCACCCCCTGGCAACTTGCAGCCTACCACCATGTCAGAACCTGGATCATGTGCACAAACAGGACGTAACCACTCAACATGTCTCCATTCAGGATCTCTTGATTACTGAGTAAGCATGCCTGTTTCAATCCAAACCCAATTCTGAGTGCCTTTGTAAAGTCTCGCTCCAACGACTGCAATCTTACTGAGCTGAGCATTATTCCTAGCCACCTGACTTCTTCACCTGTCTATCATTCTGAATATTGCAATGCATCAATATATATATCTATATATATATATATATACATTGGGGGCGCACGGTGGCTTAGTGGTTAGCACGTTCGCGTCACACCTCCAGGGTCCGGGGTTCGATTCCCGCCGGGGCCGTGTGTGCGGAGTTTGCTTGTTCTCCCCGTGTTGCAGGGGGTTTCCTCCGGGTACTCCGGTTTCCTCCCCCAGTCCAAAGACATGCATGGTAGGTTGATTGGCAGCTTGGTAAATTGTCCGTAGTGTATGAATGGGTGTGTGAGTATGTGTGTGATTGTGCCCTGCGATGGACTGGCACCCTGTCCAGGGTGTACCCCGCCTTGTGCCCGATGCTCCCTGGGTTAGGCTCCAGGTTCCCCGCGACCCTGAAGCAGGAATAAGCGGTTGAAGATGGATGGATGGATGGATGGATATATATATTGCTCAACTGAAAGATGTAAGCCTTCATCAAATTTGCACCGTCTTTCAGTGAATCAAAGCATTTTCATGATATCTGCCCAATTCTGAGCAGAACAGTGGTGTGAGCTCTGGATGGTCCTTATATCTCAGTCTTTTTGGTTGTCTCTCTCCTCCTTATCATTCAGTATTGTGTGTTCCTGCTGGGATGTACCCGAGAAATGCCTGGTGTAGGTTTTTGAAATGCCTTTCTGCAGCTATAGTGCCTTTCATCTGGATAAGGACGAATGTGTCCAAAAATCTCTCCTTTTTTATTGACACCTGAACCTCCATTGGAAAAAAAAAAAACAGGCCTGGATCTATTGTGCTCGTTTTTCTCTCACCTTTCAGCTTTATGTAATTATATTGAGCTAGCAGGTGGCTTTAGAGCCCGCATGCGCCTTTTGTACTGAGCCACTCGTTTGTGTCCGTGCAATTGTGTGCCAGAAGCGTTCTCCACCATGTGCCACTTCAGTATTAAAGAAACGGTTCAAATAAATATCTCTTCATTCTCTATCAATGACAGATGGTAGATGTAGTCTTAATGACGGAGGGCTACTGCATACCGAATGCCATTGGCTAGTCCATGCGTGAATTTGCAGTGTGTTCAAAAAACTTTGAATAATTTAATAGCACCTTGTTTGCAAATGGGATGTAGTATAGGAAATGAAAGGCTTACCACATAAACCAATGTGCCATAGGGAGTGGCTGCAGTTATTCATTTATCATTCGGTTTCAGCGAAACCAAAAATTGAACATTGAAATTATGCAATTTGCAAATCAGGTATCATGAGGCAAAGCGACTAGGCCAAACGATTGGTTCGTGAAATTAGTTCCCATTCACTGTTGGACATGGAATGAAAATGGGGGAAAAAATGTATAACCATGGTTTCATCTTTCCCTGTCATACATGACTGTCACACGGCGTGACGTGAAGGAGATCAGACGGATGCATTTGCAGTTCGAACGGTGGTCTTTATTTATGAAGATGAGAACAAACCGAAAAGAAACCAGAAACATCTATGATGACTCACACAAAACCACGAAGCTACTCTAAGCTAAGCTAGGCAATGCTAAACTATACAAACTAAACCTAGAATATGACTATGAGGCAAGGCATGGAACAAAGACTCTCTCTAACTACAATCTAACTCAAGTTTCTTCACTGTTTTATTCGCTACCTTATTCATTCAACTGCACCGTGTAAAGCACGGCTCACGATATATATACACACACACACACACACACACACACACACGCACAAGGTTAGCCCCCAACCGCTAACAGCTGCCGGCAATACCAAACACACGTGACGCATGACGAGACGGGACGAAGACATGACGTCAACACAGAAGCAGCCGGCGCATGCGCGTTGCTTCACAGAGGAATCGTGACAATGACCTTATAGAGACATTACAGAGAAAGGAAGTGTGGAAGGAAAATAGAACTTGGTGGTGCCTTGCTAAAGTCGCTTTGCTAGTTTGAGCTAGTACAAAGCCTAGCACATAAAGTCTAAATCCAACAACCAAATTTAACACAGATTACTTTAGGATTAGATTGCATTGTTTAAGTTATGTTTAACTAGTTAGATTAGAAGATATATTTACAGTTAGGTGCATAAGTATTTGGACAGAGACACAATTTTTGGGAATTTTGTACACCACCGCAGTTTATTTGAAACGAAGCAATCGAGGTGTGATTAAAGTGTAGACGTATAGCTTTAATTCAAGGGCTTTAACGAAGTCATCACATTACCTGTTTAGGAATTACTGCCATTACAGAGTCCCTCCATTCTCCCTGGCTGAAAGGTAATTGGATAATTAATTGACTGATAAGCAGGTTCATGGCCAGGTGTGGCCTGTTTCCTCGTTGTTTCATGACCAATTAAGGAGATAAAAGGGCTGGAGTTTATTCCAAGCATTGAATTTGCATTTTGTAACTGTTCATGTTCATGTGAACTCTCAATCCAAAGAGGTGTTGATGCAAGTGAAGGAGGACATCATTAGACTGAAAAAACAAAACAGAGGGGCCAAATCAACAATTTGGAACATTCTTAAAAAGAAGTACACTGTTAGACATTTCCAATGTTTTTTTTTTTACAGTGTTGCCATTAAGTTACTATAATTGAGGTTTACAGTACCATAACCGTATTTCAGATTTACAGTAACTGAATGCTACTGTAATTATGTAACCCTTTACTATAAAAATAAAAATTACATTTTTAAATAAAATTTTAAAACTTTAACAGTACACTACTGTAATCATACTTAGTCATTACATTACTTATTCATTTATACTAAATATGAATTCAATTTTATATTTTTTATATATTTACACTACCTTATTTTTAACTACACAAGTACTACTGACATTCAATCCAAACAACAGACTTAAAAATATATATTATTATTATTATTATTATTATTATTATTATTATTTATTATTATTATTTTTTTTTTACAAAATATCAAAATCTTTGCTTAAAACTTTTTAAAACACCGCAAATGTGTGGAAACGTTGCATTTAAAACAGTCCTAATCTTCACAGCCAGGGAATGAGCAAATACAGAATCAGAGGTCAAAACCACGAGGGCAGTCCGACACAGTCAAAGGTATAAAATGTAATCAACAGTGACTGGAGCAAACTGGACTAAATGAAAGAATATATATATATATATATATATATATATATATATATATATATATATATATATATATATATATATATATATATATATATATATATTCTTATATAAGTTCTATATAAGTTTCTACAACTTTTTGCATGGGCACAAAATGTTTTAAAATTGGCAGTAAGGTAGCTACAAACTTTACAGCTGTACATATTGCTAGCAGTCTCTTCACAAGAAATACCGAAGCAAAAAGATCATATCAATTGAATTTTGACCATAATGGATCTGTTTCTGTCTGCTAATGAAAAGCAGCCTCGTAACACTATAAGCTTTAAACAAGTTCTCCACCTTTCTCTTTTGTTTATACAGCTATCACTCTCTTTGCCATTTATTAAAAATACTACGTTGAGAATATAACTCTTAATTCAGTTAAGCCGTTTGTTAAATACAACGTTAGCGCAGTTTGTTACTGCTAATGTGTACATGTACAAATCTGACAACTGCGGGAATTGTCAGTACACATTCTTTCGTCGGTGTATCACACGGGTGTTCGCCAAAACTGTACCGCTGAGCCGCCTCCCTGGCGCAACCTGCTGCGCTGCTGTGGCTCCTAATCTCCTTTTTTTTGCGGAGTTTGCATGTTCTCCCCGTGCTACGGGGGTTTCCTCAGGGTACTCCGATTCCCTCCCCAGTCCAAAGACATGCATGGTAGGCTGATTGGCACGTCAAAGGTGTGCTTCCTGGAATAGGCTCCAGATTTCCCTGTGACCCTGAAGGAAGGATAAGCAGCCTAGAAGATGGCTGGATGGATGGATGGATGGATGGATGGAGAATTTGCAGTATTATACTGGGTGATATATAGTAATAACTCTAAGAATTACTGAAAGGTCTAACAGCACTGGTGAGCTCAGCGACACCAAAAGGCCTGGAAGATCACAGAAGACAACTAGAGTGGATGATCGCAGGATTCTTTCCTTGAAGAAAAACATCACGTCAAACATGGTGTAACAGCATGGGCATGTGACATACCAAAACATACCATGAAAGCAACCCAAGAGCTTCTTAAGGCAAAGAATTTAAATGTTCTTAAACGTATGACGGCCTCAACCCAACTGAGCTGCTTATTCACTTACTGAAGAAAAAGCTGAAGGCAGAAAGACCCACAAGCAAGACGGCTGCAGTAAACTCCTGGCAAAACATCTCAAGAGAAGAACTCAACATTTGATGTTGACCATGGGATAGAGATTTCAAGCAGTCACTGACTGAAAAGGATTTGCATCCAAGTATTAAAGACGATCTTAATATTTGTGGTTGTTAGTCTATCTAATTCCATTTGAGCCTGTGAGGAAAAAAAAAACAACAAAAAAACGATATAGGCCACACCCATAAACAGTATCAGTGGATACATGGCCATGGGGGCACAATCTACAAGCAACACAAGCAAATTATCTCTTCTTAGCATGAACATAAGTTGACACTGGCTTATGACAGTGCTGCGGATAATGCATCTCTCGTCCTTGTCTTTCAGCTTTATCTAATTATACTGAGCAGGTGGCTTTAGACACTGCGGGTGCCTTTGGTGCCAAAGCACTCATCTGTGCTCATGAGTGTAAAGAGCATGCCAGAAGCATTCTTCACTGTGTGCTTTTTTTGCCATGAAGCCCAGAATTTCATTTTCAGGTTTCCCACCAGAGATATATAGACCTATTTAACAACCTAGACCAGGGATTCGGTGATTTGGAGCCTCAATGGCAAAGTAATGACCTAAACAGGATGCTTTAAAACAATTATTTTCATCAACATGTTCAATTCAGATTATCCAAAGTGTTGTTTTGAAATGGCGATGTTGAATGGCGAGAATGTTATCCGACGAACCATACAGCTATTCATCGCCACACAGTTGGTGGAGGAATCAACAACCCTTAGGGGGAAAAAAATCACATACATTTCTCACATTCTTGCCATTGGACCAGCGGGCAGAGAGAGATCAGATGTAAGATGCACACATTATACTCTATGTCTAGTACAGAATCTTCCATGAAGCGACCTGTTGCTGATCTTCACTGAAATGTTCTCCAGGAATCTCCACGGTGCAAAAAATCTGCGATATAGCAGTTCGAAGACGCGATTAAATAGCTTGTGAGGCATTTTCAGAATACTCGAGAGATAATCAGCGGGATAGCGGTTTCGTGGATTGCATCCCGTCTTAACGGCTAGTCCTTTTGTTGAAACGTCTAGCTTTGCATGTACAATACAAAACAGTTCAATCTAGCTAGCCAATCACTCTTCAACCCTGAATTACGTCAATTCATCCCAACCATAATGGGCTAACAGGACTAAGCTACCCTTTCTTTCAAGGGTAAAAAGACATCAATCAATATGTTTACATGCATAACAATAATCCGATATTAACCCAATTAAGACCATACTCTGATTAAGAAACTAGCATGTAAACAAGGTTTTTTTATTACCTTAATCTGATTAAAGTCATACTCGAGGTAAACACAAATGGAATTAAGACATGTGGAATATTCCTGTTTTAGTCGCATTGTCGACGTTCGTTACAGACATGTACACACCGTAATCACATTATTAACGTCGTGTGGGAGTTTTCACCGAATTGTGCGACAGGACACGTACACACACGGCAGTGTTCAATCGTTTGACGGCAAGCAAGTGAGCACGGCTGCGTCCCAAATTGCATATTAACCTACTACAGTATATACAGAAGAAATACATGTATCTCAGCTACTATATAGTAGGTAAGTACGCGGTTTGGGACGCCGCCCTCGGCTTCAAGCAGTCGTCTATTTGCACGTATAGCATGACAAATAATTAACTGCACTTGAAGCTTTCGTGAAAATTTAAATGACACACCCAAAACTGTATACGGTACCATGACGAAGACGAACTGCATGTCGTTACGTGAAATTCTGGAGGGAACGACGGACGGCGTGGCGCGGGGATGTAATGACGTGTGCCGTTAATCGCTCTATGTTCTATGTCACGTAAAACCTGAACACGAAACGAGTATTCTAAAAGCGACTCATGTAAACACCTTAATCAGAATACTGTCTTATTCAGTATAAGGTCAGTAATTAGATTACTGCTGTCCATGTAAACGTAGTCAGTGTGGGGTTTTCTTATTTTCTCATCCAGATCATATTTGCTGTTAACGAACTCAGTCAAAAGATAAAGAGACAGAATGGTGTGAAGAAGAGAGAAGCGAGGCTGGGGCTGATTTTGTTCTAGCCCAGACTGTAGATTTACACAGTCATGCACTAATATTTTTCAGACGTATTCGAAACTGAAAAGACACACATGAAATACAGTCTCGGAGGATGCGAGATGGACTATTTACACAAAAAGTAGACAGAATAAATCCAAATTGTTTAATTCATGTAAAAAAAAAGGACAAAAAGACAGACAACAGAACTGTAGGTGTGGTTAAATGGTTACAACGTCGCTATTTGAAAGATAATGCATTAGGTTCATTGTCAAGCTGTTGACAGATATCAAATTTTTCCCATCCCAATTAATACCATGAACACCTGCCACATGCAGTTTCAGAAATCTCCTTTAATTATTTTCCTGTCTCATGCATTGTTTGGAGAGAAAAAAAAATCAATCAATTCACTCAATCCATCAGCAGACAGAGAAGGTTGAGTTTTATGTTCATGTTCCCGCAGCTTTATGTGTCAGACCTTATCGAGGCTTAAGGAAAATAAAATCGAACCGCAGACTTAAACGGTAACCTACTCCTCCTGCGCTGATGGATCCTCTTGTGTCAGCTTCAATTGTGAGCTCTTTAAGGTCAAATCGTGAAAGTTATCATGGACGGAGCAGTACTCTAAGAATAAATGATGCACCTCACAATTCCTTCACGCTTTTAAGAAGCACATCTCCGTGCCCCCACATCACCCTTCCTCCATCATGCCTATTTTTGTACCCACTGCGGCGAAACCCCGCGGTGCTCCAGCGCTGCTGAACAATACTGACCTCGAAAAGCACGGTTTAGGCATTATAATAGGTCTTTGTGGACTTTTAGGTAATTATATCAAACGCTTCAGCAGATCTGTGCATTGTAGGAGGGTCACTGAGTTCCAGTGAACTTTCTACTGGGAACGTAGCACCTTAATGAGCTCCATTAGGCATACCATGCAGAGCTCAATTATAAAGGGTTATAATCATATACAATGTTACAGAGAGAGGGTTTAAATACACGTCTGTTCCATCATTTTCCAATGACAGATGGTGGATGTAGTCTTAATGATGATGGGCGACTGCGTACTGAACGCTGTGTGCTAGCCCAGGTGTGAATCGACAGTATGTTCGCAAACTTTGGCGTTTAGGCAAGTGGGAAAAAGTTTCAAAATACAGTATGATGTCGTAAGGTACATTAAATTTAATCACAGGTTGTGATTTCCAAATTTACATGTGGTTTTTAGACACTTCAAACATTTTCGGATGTAGGGCATGTTTGGATTTTACACGCCATTTTTTTAAAATTTTGCGCATGATTTATGTTCATATGATTTTGACACGTAATTCATTTTTTTTCTTTTTTTTAAACAAGTGATACATTTACTTTCACATGTGACTTTCTGCACATTATTAATTCATTTTGACATGATTTTCTTGCATAGGATTCATTTATTTCCACTGTTGTTGTTTTTTTAAAGCAAATGATTAATTAACTGTTCACTTTTCTTTCACACATTTACGTTATTGATGAATGGGATTTTTTGACAATGATTAAGTTTTTACCTGATGAGTAATTTATTTTTGGAGGTGATTTTTACCCAATGTATTTTCACATGATTTAAAAAAAAAAAAAAATGTTGGATGTGATGTGGATTTTTGTACATGATTTATTTCTTTTCACGTGTCATTTTTACAATAAGATTATTTAAATTTGTCATTTTTATTTATTCCTTTTTTTACAAACAACTCACAATTAATGTAATTTTTTTTACACTTGATTCATGTCTTTTTATTAATCATCTTTTACATCATTTGTCTATTTTTAAGTGATTAATTTTTACATATTATTTTTCACAGTTTATTTTTTGTTTTTTTTATCATATGATATTTTATACACAATTCGTTTTTCACATATAATCATTTACATTATAATTTCACATATAATCAGTTACATGATTAATATATTTTCCCATGATTTTTTTTTTACATGACTAATTTACTTTTACATGGGATTTTTTTTTCAAATGATTAATTAATGTTCACTTTTAAACATTTCAGTAATTGTTCATGTTTTTACACAATACCTTTATTTTTACACAATTTTTTCCAGATATGATTCATTTCTTTAATTTTTTTATGATTCATTTAATTCCTTTTTACATGTAATCGTTTACATGATTCGTTTTCTTTCATGCGTTTTTTTTTTTTTTTTTACAGGATTTCTTAATTTTTCACATATTACTCACATAATACTCACAAAAAACAACAACAACACAATAAAAACAAATTGGTAGTATTCCAAACAGCACGGAAGGAGAATCTACTGAACTATAGAAAATCTCTTAGCGATGCTAGAAAAGTCTCTCTCTCCACCTTAATAGAAGACAACAAAAACAATTCGAGATTTCTATTCAACACAGTAGCAAAAAGAACTAGGAATAAAACCACTACAGAGAGAAGCACGCAATCATTACATCGCAGTGAAGATTTCATAAAATTTCTCATTGGTAAGATTGAAAATATTAGATGTGAAATTCGGGCTATTAAATTAAAACCAGACAGTATTATAACTAACCCTACAGATGATAATGTAGCAACATCAGATCAATGTTTAGAATGTTTAACTCTTCTTAGAGAGACCAAACTACCTTCATTAATCTCTTCAGCGAATTCATCAACTTCCATACTAGATCCCGTACCTACATGTTTCTTTAAACAGATTTATCCAGGAGTAATTGAACCGCTTTTAAATATAATCAATTCTTCCTTTAGCACTTGCTATGTACCTCAATCACTTAAATTAGCAGTTATTAAACCCCTGATTAAAAAACCTGACCTTGACCCGTCTCAACTGTCCACTATTCCATTACATTCTATATTCCATATAGTCCATTATTCCTCTTTTAGCCTCTCTGGCGAATCCCATCCCATCCAGCGCTATACAAATAAAACTGAATTGCACATAGGATCACATGTGAAATGTATGTTTTCTGTAAGACAAAGGGCAGCAACAGATTCTCCCGTTTTGTTTTCTTTCATTTCGTTTCTTCAGCATGAACGTAAGCGCATGTCTTGCGCAAGTCATTGTTTCGACAGCGATCAGTCAAAATAAATGGCGGACGGTTCGCTCTTTTAGAGTGACAGCGTTCACCGTGTGTTCAGTAAAAGCTTTGATTTTGAAAGGAGAACAAAAAAAATCCCCTATAAAGACATCTTTCCATTTACTTTTCTAAGGAGCAATTGAGGAGATTGCTAGCGGAGGGACCACTTTTAATCCTTTTAAGCCTACTGTCACCATTAGTGGAAAATTGGGCAAACCGCGACAGTGTATATTTGGACGTAGGACACACGTGTATCGTATTAGAGCACTTTTATTTGTTTGAAATGGCAGATATGATGCTTCTTACAGAAAATACATATCACGTCCCTATAAATTTACCATTTTGCTGAGGCATCAGATCGGATATTGGGCAGCTGGTGTGATTCAGAAAGATGGGAGAACCATATGCTCAAACAACTCAACCTCTCCAGCTTCCATAGTGATTGCCTGTCATGCAGTTGCAATCAAAATTATTCAACCCCCATTGCAAAACAGGTTTATTGTCAAAATTTACAGACTTTCAGCTGTTTGCAACGATCACATACCATTCATTAGTATTTAATGAGCAGTTGTTTTTTTTTTCCTTCATCCTAAACATGTACATTGACTATAGAAAAGAGATCAGATCCAAAGTACAGGAGATTCTCACAATACTGTTCGTTGAACATCCGCAGTCCTCCATCATGAGTTCCTAAGGTACCTCAGACACAGTTTTCTAGTGAAAAACAAAACAAACAAGTGAGGCACTCAAGCAGAATTTGAGGTACTGTGTGAAATGGCTCCCCAATGAGCAACTGGCGGGTTTGTAACACAATCACAGGGTTAGCCATCAGTCAAGCTTTAAGGATTACACATTAGAAAACACATGAAGTACAACTCATACGAAACCATAAATCTATTTTATTGAGTCACATGAACCAGACAAAACTGGGGAGATTCATGAATACCTGTCATCATTCAAGAATTCTAGTACAATTTCTGGGTAATAGTTAAGTGTGAAATTTAAAGTCGGAGCGCCATAAGTGTCACAAAGCTGTCAAAATGTTGGGCTTCTAAGGAAGAACCCTAACCCTCAACCCCTCAGATTTTGAATTTTAACAAATAAGTGTCGTACTTCGTTTTTGTTTTGTTATCGAACTGGTTTATTTGACAATCGTGGGGTTGATTGAAGAAAGAATGTTTAATAGAACAAATACAGCACTTACACTACCGGTCAAAAGTTTGTGGACATTCGACTGAAATGTTTCTCATGGTCTTAAAAACCTTTTGATCTGAAGCTTGTGTGGTTAAATGTGTGAAATCGGTGTCGTAGAGAGAAACATATCCGTGCCGACGTATTCATTTCTTTCATCAGAAAACTAACATTTTTAAACAGATGACTCGGTGGGAAATATTTCCCGGAAAGCAGGTGATAAGTATCCGGCGTAGGTGTGCACTTCTTTAATACTGTTTAAAAACATCTCAGGGAAATTCCTCAAGAAATCAGTCGAGAAAATGCCAAGAATACATTTCTGGAAATTCTCGGCAAATTAATATCAAATATTAAATTATCTTGATTTTTTTTTTTATCACAACATAATTCCCATAGTTCTATTTGTGTTACTCCAGAGTTTTGATGACTTTTGATGATTATTATTATTCTAAAATGTGGGAGGGGGAAATATAAATAAAGAATGAGTGTGTCTAAACTTTTGACTGGTAGTGTAAGGTAGTGTGAGGTTTCTCCCGCTGCGTGCACATACAAAGCTAATATATGAACTTATATTGTCATAAGCTAACCTGCTATAGTACGTGGTGGGTTTAGTTAGCCTGCTCGCCTTCCTACAGTTCATTCTAGTCATGACAATAATGTATCCTGCACATTATTCCTCTTTTAGCCTCTCTGGCGAATCTCATCCCATCCATGGTGAATTCCTATCTCACGCCCAGTGTTCCAGAGATTCACGAGGCACTGGATCGACCACAGCTCTAACTAGAATGAAGTGCTATCTGAAGTAAATGAAACGTAGAATGATTATCTCAAAGCTGGTTTCAAATTCGGTGACGTAAGTCCAAAAGTTATGTGAATATTTACATGGAGGAAGTCCGTGCTGAGTTTATTTGACCCAAGGAGCTGGGCTGATGCATCGGGGTGGGGGAGGGGTGCACTGATTCAACTGTCAGCAGCTAACCCAGTTTTGGGGTAACACAAAAACTAACCAAAAACTACCCAAGACTGAGGAATCAACCCAATTAAATGACCCAAAAGGCTCAACCAAGCGTTTTTTTTTTTTTAGAGCGTACGTGAGCGTAATGCAATCTTTTCGCATTGCCTTCACAAGAGTGCCGTGCTAACACAAACACACTCGCGCTCTGAATGCCAGGCAATAGATAACAGCAGCAAGATATACATAGCACTTTAAGTAGAGCCGTGGTTATTAGACTCGAGGGAACTGAAGTGGTGAGATATACAATAAATAGACGCAGAATGAAGACGACGGAAATATAGTACTGGTCATGTGCTGGAAGATGAAATCAGTGAGAGCGTGTAAAGCTGGCTGAATAGAAAAGAAGTCGCGTCATCAGTTAGACGTTGCCTAGGCTACTGCATAGCGTAGGATGAATAGAAAAAGAGTGAGTGCGACACAGAAGAATGTACGTAATCTTGCATTATGGTGAGAACACTTCCTGGCGGCTGTGTTAAAATGTTTGTTAGTTTAGGAATGATTTGATTAAGATTAAATGCACGGTTCGATACACTTGTTAATCACAGAATATCTGTTCTGTCCTTAATAGAGAATTTGTGATATTTTTAGGCATCTAAAGCGCGCACATAAGGGCCATTGTGAGGACACATCAAAGCAGACAAAGCAGTAGTGGGGTCTTACCCAGAGTCCTTTGCGATTACTGGCTATAACCAATAACAATGGATGGTTTTGTTGAAGGGTAAATGCAACAATATCAAGACTGATTTATTATTTTCTTGGATCATATTATAAATAGGGGCGCACAGTGGCTTAGCACGTTTGCCTCACACTTCCAGGGTTCCGGGTTCGATTCCCGCCGCGACCCTGTGTGTGCAGAGTTTAAAGGTTCTCCCCGTGTTTCAGGGGTTTCTTCTGGGTACTTCAGTTTCCTGCCCCAGTTTCCTCCAAATGCATGCATATTAGGCTGATTGGCATGTCCAAAAAGTCTCTGTAGTGTATGAATGGGTGTGTGATTGTGCCCTGCGATGGAGTGGCTGTCCCCCGCCTTGCCCCCTGGGATAGGCTCCTGGTTCTCTGTGCACCCAGTAAGTATAAGCGGTACAGAAAATGGATGGATATATTGTAAATGATATGGCAATTAGACCAGTGCATGGATTTAGATTAAAATACCAGGAAGCACATTGTATCATGGGATATCTAGCATTCTAGGCTTTGTTTCGTGCAAACTAGTGGATTGTTTTTGTACTCTTCATTCTAGGTCACAAATAAATGAATGCTCTAAGAAAAAATCAATATTAGCATGACAGTAGCATGACAATGCCCAAAGTGTGCTCTAAGAAGACATGTTTGGAGTTGAAGAACTGGAGGGTCCTGCAGAGAGCCCTGATCTCAACCATTCTGAACACCTTTGGGATGTACTATAATTCTAAGTACATGGCAGGCCTCTTCATCTGACATCAGTACCTGACCTCACTAATGGATAAATGAACACAAATCCCCAGAGCCACGCCCCAAAATCTAGTGGAAAGTGGATCTTCTATTTATTTATTTAATGACGTATTTATTTGCACCCTGTCCAGGGTGAACCACGCCTTGTGCCCGATGCTCCCTGGGATAGGCTCCAGGTTTCCCCGTAACCCTGAAGGAAGGATAAGCGGTATAGAAGATGGATGGATGGATGGATGGATGGATGGATGGATGCATTTATTTGCTACCAATTACTATCACCATCTCCAGGGGAATTACTTTGACAACATGATATGTTCAATGATTTGGCTCCCCATTACACTTGCCCAAGTGAACCGTTGTGTGATGTAGGAGATACACATACACACAAGGGTGTGTTGAAAAGCGTATAGGAACACTGTGTTGAGGTAGAGCTACCTACCTTCTTACGACCTCTTAACTTTTTATGTGCCGCAAACCCATCACCTCAAAGTTCACCTCGGCTCACTTTCAGACTCGCGCACAACATGGTCTTTTTGTAATGATTAAAATATCAGAGAGAAGCACAACGCAGCCTGTTGCTCACTGAATCCTGTTGCGAGAGCAGCATTTGATGTTTTATTGAATGGCATGTTTAAGGGAATGTTCCGGATAAGTAGCCGGTCTGTTGGTATAGCTGGAATTATGGTATGGAAACCAGTATTCAGAGACAACACAGGAAAATTGACGTTCATCCCAGTATACATCAATACACATATGGAAAACAACTCTGTAGTACATTAGAATGGTCATTTTGTTTAAAATCGACAAATAATTTTAAGAAGAAGTGTCGATTCATGATGTAGGTGTATTTCTATTCATGTGTGCTTAATTTTAGCCGACAAAGCCCTCAAACCCACTGCATAAAGAGGTAACAGTGAATTTAAATCCAATATCCCCCTTCTGCCTAGGAGTACTATGCCGCACTGAGACCTCTGGACTTCTATCAGTGCGCCTTACGTCAAAAGCAA